>JAVQJG010231972.1:0-11488 GCA_036024015.1 Craterocephalus amniculus | reverse complement strand
ATAAATAAAAGTTTTTATATTTAAAAGCCTACCACAAAATTTTTTTGAAATATAAGCTTAAACAAAAAAAAATTAAAAAAAAAAAAAAAAAAAAAAAAAAGAACAGAAATGAAAACTTAGCTAACAGTTCGTCCAAAGCAGCCCTCTTAAACACTGTACATGTTTCTGTTGAATATGTGAGGAAAACAGAACGCCTGGAAAACACCATCCCTCTGTAAAAAACCAGTGGGGATGATGTATGAGCTTTCCCTATACCTTCCTGCCAGGAGAAGAAATACAAAGGTGGACTACTCATGGCTATACTGTACAGTACTAACAGGAATATTTCCTTCAGAAAGGTGGCGGGATAACGTGAGATGCGCTTGCAGTAGTGTGCTTGAAAAAACTGCGGTTAACCAAAAGACCTACAGGAAGTGTGTAGAAAAAATCTTCATGTGGCCTGACAATGCTCTCAAATTCTTTCCGTGTGTCCTGTGGCAAATACTAATCTAAGTCAGGCTATGTTACTCCTTTTAGGCTGGGTTAATATTCTCAGTATCACCACAAATATACCTTAGAGAGGGTACCTTGGAAGCACAGACAGACATTGGAAACACACTATAGAAAACAGGTCATTTTGAGTTCATTTGAATGTCACAAGTCTATTATTTGAGGTTATATGTCTACTTTGCAGTATTGTCTATCACTGTCGTCACACCGTAATGATAAGGACCTATAGTGTCTAGAAGAGCAGCTTAGCTCAAACATACAGGGCAGAAAAAAGTTGCTTGTGGAAACAGAAAAAAACCTCTATTCTACAGCACCACAAAGTTAAACATAGCACCAAGTCATAATGTTCAAAGCAACTATGCCCTAACACACTTTTTTCTTCATCAAACTAATGTAAACACAATTTCCTCCACAGCACATTGTTTTTTTTTTGTTGTTTTTTACATGACTACAGCATGTCCATTACTCTTAGAAAAAAACATTTCTTTCAGTTTATTTGCTTTGGACATGTGAAAGCGAAGAGATCTGGAGTGAATCTACATGTGTGCTCATGAACGGGCAAAATACAGTTTTAGTTTTCTGCTTCTAAAGCTTTCCCCGATGGGCATCCACATCCTATACATCAGAGAAAATACTACTCAACTTGTGCAGCCAGCGGGCTATGGCAATAATACACTGTACGGTACTAACATTAAGTTTTCTTTTCTTTTCAGATAAAATAATGTCTGCTAAAGTATGACAAATTAGGCACCTTAAAATGTTTTAAAAACATTATCCACTTAAAGCCGTACTGTAAGCAAATACTTTGATATATAATCTAATTTCTTTTTACTTGGGATCCTTCCCCGTCGTTTCGTACATCCTCGTACGAGAAGGTTCTTCCTGTAAAACATGGTTTATCTTTACAAATACAATACAGACCATGTACAGTACATAACAAATATAGATTTTTTTCCTCCCTCATATATTACATGAAACCAATTTGTTAAAGTATGCACTTTGAAGCTCACGTTCAGGCAATCGCCCACTTTCTCACCTGTCTAAAGCTTTCATTCATGTGGATATTTAGTGGAAAACCTCTGATTTGTTGGTAGGAGATGGAAAATCTGCTTTGATATGTCTTGGAGTGATTGAATTAGCCTTAGCAACACATGGATTGGAAAGTATTATTATTGTAGCTGACAGAGCAAAGGGAACTAGGCTCAGAATCTGTGCGACTGCATGCAGAAATTTGGAGTTTATGTGCCAACTGGTCATCTCATCAATCACAGCTGCACTATAAGCAATGTAATGGGTCATTCAATGCACTGTAACTTGGGACATTCATTTCCTGTACAGCAAAACATACATTCATTATCGGTTAGTGTTGAAAAATTAACAAACATACAGAAGTAGCTAGCAAATAATATACAGTTCAAGACAAACAGTCAGTGTGGCCATTTGTTTGAATATTTCCCATCGCTTGTTAACAGCTCTGTGAAGCAGTTAAACATCACCCTACAGACATATCGGCCACTGTACCGGTTTCTTCGTCTTGCATGAACAATGCTTGTGTTTTCTGTGTTTTCTGTATTCTCAAAGTTGACACATGTCCTGGTGCTTGTTGTTACTTACGCAGCCGAAGCAGTCCTCCACATATGAAATCAACTAATCAAAGAGTTATGCATCCTCTATAACATGTTCTCTAATGTGTCCTTGGCAGAGAAAGTAAAACAACACACAATACTGGAGTCCCCTCACTCCCCTAGAGACAAATATGAGAAGGCAAAGTAAAAAGGCATTTTATGTTAGAAAAAACAACAAAGGCAAAAAAATGAAGAAAAAAAACCCAAAAGGCACCCGGAGACGTGCCGCATTTCACAAATGATTCATTATTAATGAAATACACGTACACAATTTGTCGCGTCGCTCCTCAGTCCAACTTCTGCTGAGCATTTAAGTCCCAAATCAGTACAAGAGATCTCATGAAGACTGTGATCTTTGTCTTAATGTTATGCTGCAACGATGAGCGTAAACACACCGAGTCATCGAGCACTAATGTTAAGACACTCTCCTCTAACGGTTGGCATTGGATCACAAATCAAAGTAAACACATTATGCCAGCTATTACCAATAATAAAAAGCTTTTAAATTAGATAAAGTTAGGCCATATTATCCATTTGAGTGAGTGTTTGGTGATATAAACCTTTTTATCAATACGTTTTATGTGTAAAAAGGTCAAGTACGTACAGTATACCACAAGAATTACAGCAACTCTGCATTTACTCTGAGGTATATTTTGTGGTAAAAACCCTGTGTTTAGATACTGACGCTATTTGTATTGTAGGAAAGGTACACTCGAGTCCCTGTACAAGGACGCACCAGGTTTAACAGTACGCTGTATCACTGAAAAACCTAAAGATATGGACCCCTCGATGACCAGTGTGTGAAAAATCTTTAATGTGTTGTGACATACTCGACCAACACATTTTATTACTGTAAGAGGAAGCTTAATTCCCTTGTTTTACTATTTATATACATTACATATTTTCAGAGCATTTTCAAGTGAAATTCCTTAGAGAGGAGTTGTGGGGAAAAACTCAGAAAAGTCATTGTTCTTGTCTTCAGTTGAGATTTCCAACCCCCGGAGATAATCGGCGCGTTGTTTCCTGCTGCCCCAAAACACAGATGAACTTGTAGAGATTATAAGAAACATATTTGTTGGTTACTGTGTCGGAGCAGTGAGGGCCGATTTGAGGGTTTTTTTTTTCAAGAGGGGCCAGCTTAGTGGAGTCCAATGGCTTGGTGGGCAACCTGGGTCAGTGTAGAGTCCCATAGTTAGGGCCCTCAGAGTCTGCACTGGCCAGAATGCCTGTCTGGTCCTCCTCGGACTGCCTGCCGTGCAGGAAGTAGGTCAAATAGTGGTAGGGGTTCTTCTTGTTTAGCCTTTTTCTCTTACTGTGGAAGATGAGATCCTCTCCCTCTTCGGTTGTCTGAGATTGCTGCGGGGTCTGAGAGGGAGACATGCCTACCAGAGAGTCAGAGGAAGACAGCATCAGTTTGAGCTTCAGTCGTTTCTTTTCTCTGTTCATCGGACTAACCTGTTCTCCTTGTGGACGTTGTGTTGTTATTGTTGTTGGCAGCCACGCCCTTGGCTTTAGTAATACAGTGATGTAACAGTGCTGGTAAGCTCTCAGACCCGGCAGTATCACTAGACGCACCTAGAGGTTCCCTGAAAAGACGAGAGACAGCAGAGCATGTATTATTTAGCATTTATCCAGCAGCCGCGTTTGGTCACGTCTCAGTGAAAATAGAAAAAATAAAAAAACACGGCACTTTCATTGCTAGATCCAGTAGGTGCTATCACATGATTTGATGAGCTCTTGAACTTGTATTGAGAGCCGTTTCACTAAGATGATGAAATTCCATACTCTATCTGCTTTGATGGATGATAAAAGTTAGATAAAAGAAAGGCAAAGAGAGATGAAAAAGAGAACAAAAGTGAAAGAAAGAATATTTGACAGAAGGTGGATTTGGTGGAATTATTATTGTTCTCAAACAATCAGAACATTAAAGACCCAGTCCAAGATTTAAATAGAAAACAAGCAAAAAAACAAAGACTTACATTAATTCATATGTTCACTTGTCTCATACAGTCTTATTTGGCTTTTTTTCTGATAGTAGGGATTAGAACTGTCTCTATGAACCATGCGGAAAAATAAAAACAATTCGGACAGCAACTGCATTTAGTGCACTCATACAGGTTTGGGTCTTTAAATCGTGACTGCTTCAGAAATGCAGGAATTATTGATCTCTTTGCTGTATAAAACTCATTAAATGAAAATAATTTCTGGAACAGTTAAATTACCGTTCCTGTAAGCAGATTTTCTTGCAACTTTCCAACTTTAGGTGGACTGCAGGTCAGGGGTTGGCAACCTTTGATAAACACCTGCATCATTACATACTAGGCTATAGATAAGAGGTCGTGCAGTGACATCTAACCTCAATGCAACATCCTGATCAAATTTTGCCAAAGCTATTTTAGCTCATCATGACGGTATTAGTTGGAAGAGACTGAGCTTTTTATTGGATGTTTTTGAATATGGGGAGCATTTCAAAGATAAACTGAATAAATGAATGCATAAAAGATGGTAACACTGAATCATTTACAGCAAAAGGAGTGCTAAATAAGATGTACAAAGGTCAAAGACTACATCTATCTATCTATCTGTTGATTCATGTATTCATTTTTCCTTTCTCTGCAGCTGGTTAGGTTTGGAATAAATAAATGAATAACTGTAGGTAAAGGAAAAGATGAACATGTATACAGGATTTTTTGCAGTCATGGGAGGAGCCTGTAAAATGTCCAATTTTTCAGAATCAATGGCTTCACACACGGGTCATTTTTCTCAGAAATTCTAATATAAACTAACTTAAAATTAAAATCACACTTTCTTAATTCTTTGCAATGATTTTTCCCTTACAATGTCTTTCCTTAGTGTTCTTCATTTTTGTAGCAATGCAACAAACATTATCTGCTTTTGTTTACTGAGATTGCCCAAGGCAGAAATTAGATCTAGTACACTGGTTACTCTGCTGAAACTTATAACAGTATAACCCTAACAATCTGGCACGGTCTGTATCCCAAGCATTTTTTTTTTTATTTTTTTTATGGTTGATATTTAAGAGTGTCCCCAACATCACTTAAAGAGTGAGTTTGTACTCTAGTAGCCAAGATTCACACGCTATCAAACTAACACAAATCACTTGGTGAGAGGATGTGCGTAAATAATTCTACTGCAATTTAACATAATTATACATAAGGTCACAAAGCTCTTTTAGAAAAGGTTGCCGATCCCTTCAAGTTACACACCGTTTTTGTTTGTTTGCTAACGTTAACTGTTATAGATACAAAATAATCATAAAGGTGTTTCTTATACCTAAACTATTTTCATTTCATGAGTGATACATGCTGAGTTGAATGAAAACAATCAATGTATAATTAGCAGAAAATAATCAAACCCGATTTAAGTATATTCACTGTTACAGTCTGTCTTAATAGCAGCGTTACCTCATAATGAAAAGTCTGCTTTTGCTGTCCATCTCTCATAACAAGATGCAATAAAATTAACCTCACAAACTGTAAACACTTAAGTTCAGCGTCATGAGGCTCAGTGTTGGCTCTAAGACCAAATATAAGCAGCTTCAAAATATGATGTAATGCTCTCATTAAGTCAAGCTGTGCCAAATATGTACTGTTTCAAAAGGCAAAGGAACACAAAGCTTTAGAGATGCTGTCCATCATTTGTCACTGTGGAGAGAGAGATTGAGAGCCATTAACAGAGAGAGGCAGACAAATGTGAGAATTGCAACAGTCCTGGACAGATTAAGGACATTTCCATTATCAAATGAACTGTGTGTTGAGTCTACAGTGTGTTAAAATATAGTACATTTCCATGGACATAAACACTATACAGCACACTGTCAGAAACATGAACACTGCGTACAGAGGCTTCACCATGCTGACGGGAGGAACAAGTCACATGACAGGAAGAGGAAATGGCCATTAAAAAACGGTCACATGACAGAAAAAACGAAAGCACTTAGAACAACAGATGTAACAAAGAATTTAGTCTGAGAATTGTTGTTATTTGTTTGGTCAAAGAGAGAAGTTTAGAGAATGCATGCATGGCATTTTGCACATGGAACAAAACTTTAAAGGGGAATACTCCAGTCTATCATTCATGTGCGTCCTCTTTTGATTCAAGGCTTTTGTTTTTGTCGTTTTGTTGTTTTTTTTTTTGCAGTGCGGGGAGACACGACTGTAGTCAAACAGTGAAAAAGGCAAAATCAAATACTTCTTCACAGTCCAAAACCACTCCTCAGGCTTGCTCACAAGCCTAATTACTGCAGCCTACGCCACAGCAGGCTGACTGGGCCTTGGAACTGTATTGACAAATGTGTTTTGCAGTCATTATTACCATTAGTTGTACTTCACTTGAATCCAGCACAGAGGCACAACCCAAAGCGATTCCCCTTTAAAGGAGAGAGTGATTAGAGCCCTCCCCCTGCTGACCCCTCCCCTCTCAGACATGGGTCCGACCCTTACCTATTGCGGCGTAGGGGACCGGGTCACAACAACGCTGCCCAGATAGCTGAGATCAATCAAAAACAAATCAGGTAAGACCCTTACCCTCTATAAAGCAGCAGCCCTATAAGCTACTTTCCCTTAAAGGCCAGTGATGGTGCAGGAGCAAGTCTCTGCCTCGTGGATTTAGCTACAATAAGACTGTAGCTTCTAGGGGTGTGAGGTGGGTGTCAGGGGCTCAGGAGTGTGTGCTGTAAAGAAGTTCTATGGGGCATAAATGTGAAAAAGCCTGAGCCATGTTTTTATGTAAATATAAATGTATAGTACCTAAAAAGTTAGTCGCTCTTAAACTGCTTATCCTCCAAGAGTTTGTATCCCTTATTAATATATCCTGTGTAAAAGTTGTAACAAATTATTTTCCAGTAATATCTAAAATTATGGGCAAATATATCTTTTTTTTTGGTAAATCAGTCCTTGTGAAACTACTGCTTTGAGATGCAAAGTTGGCTCTCACTTTATCATCCTTCAGAGCAAAACATTTAATTCATCCTGTTAGCTCTCTAGGCTTTATAAATAATCATTCTGGAAAAGATCTACATATTAACTGTGTTTAACAGCTTGTTATGATTATTAAAAAGCTCTATTTAGGACTTTAATTTCATTATAACATTTTTAAATAAATAAATTCTAATGTCTTGATCTTCTAATCATTTAAACCTCATATTTATTTGAAATACAAAGTCTGGACCAATTTATTTCTAAATGGGTCTCATTTGCTAATTAACCAGACATAACATTTGTAACTTTTGGTAAAGATGTCCGGCTTTTAAAAAAAAAGTAAACATATTTAAGAAACAGCTCAAAAGACAAATGATATTTCCTGGAGAAGTCTTGTAAACAACATAAATAATGTTGAATAAAGCATCAGTATACTATCAATGAAGCCAAATATTAAAGGTGTGATCTATGAAGGTAATACAACTTAGATACAGTGCAAACACATAACTGCTCATTCACCTCCTCTATTAATTATTATAAAACTCAATTATGATCAAAATGTGGCCCATACATTTAATGTTTAAGTTTTTAAACTAGTAAACTGAAGAAAATTTACAATGTTTCTGCCAGCCGGAATTTATTCATTTAACTGTAATATTTTAAAGTTGACTTGTATTTGCTTTATAGTCCATATTTTTTTAGATTTAATTGTGAATCGTCAAACAGGAAATACTGAAAAATACAGTCTGGGCTGTCACATGCCACTGAATTCTCAACCTTACAGTGTTCTTATGTTTTATGGACTGGCACAGCGTGTGCTAAATGCAATCACATGCCTTCTGCATATTAAAGTAAATATGCATCTTAATTATTCCTACATGGAAACATCAAGGTAAAAGTGTAGGTAAATACTGAGGAAATTTGGAAAAGAGAACAGACGAGGAGATAAGTCTCCTTAAATAAGTACATGACTATTCTCTGCTGGAATGGATCACCTACCCTGAGGCTGATATCTGGAGCTGGGAGGGCTCTGAGGGTAGCATCTCCTCCTCTGTCCTTCTCTGGGACGGCCTCTGCCCGAAAACATCCCTGCCCTCTGGAGGGGGAGAGGGGGACTGGGAGGGATAACTGGCTGCAGTGGAGGCATAGGACATGTGGGCGTGGTAACTGGGGCCGGGCTGCTGGGTGCCCTGAGTGGGAGAGGTGGTCAGAGAGGACCTTCGGGAGAAACTGACAGCGGTGGAGGGCTGCAGGGTGATCTCAGGCATCTCCAGAGACCGAGAGGTGCGGAGGATGCTGGGGCGCGGAGGGGGCCGCACTAGGATATCTGGGGAACCTGGCTGGGTGCTAAGGGGGCTTTGGGAAAGTGGAGAGAGACGGGAGGGCTGGAGTACTAGTGGGGGGAGGGTGGGGTCTGCCCGGCGCCCTGCCCTCGGGCTAAGCCAGGACTGAGGGCTACTACTGGGGGCTGTGCTTGGGCTCCCTGTGCGGGCTGCCGGGTCAGGGTAAGGCAACACTGGTACGCCCACACCGTGGGCCGTGTGTCTGAGCTGGCCGAGACTCTGGGCCTGTTGCATAGCTAAACGCCTAACCGGTGGCCCTAAGGGCCTGTCTCTGCCTGTGGGAGCCACAGGGACCTCCAACTGTAGGAGTCCAGGGCTTGTTTGATCCTTTAGATGAGGGAGGTGCAAGCGACTAGAAGGGAGAGAGTGAGGAGGGTACGGGGGCGGGTCAGGGAGGTCCGTGAGGTGATGTAAGGGGTGGTGAGGTGGGTATACGAAACGGGGGCCCTCTAGTCCCAGGAAGGGTAGCTCATGAGGCTGCCAGCTTTCAGGTGAGCGGGGGGGAGGGCTGTGTGTGTGAGACAGAGAGTGGCCAGAGGCAGTGTACGCATGGTGCTCCAGCTCTCCGCTCTCCTCGGGGATGGAGGGGTAACCGAAGGGCCCCTCAGCGGTGCCGGGGGGCGAGGACAGAGCCGAGCTACGCGGGCTGATGTCAGGCATGTAGAATGGTGGTGGAATCCCTGATTCAGCACGACTGCCTAGATAGCCATAGAAGGGGCCCTGGGGGAAGCCCCTGTAGCGGGAGGACGGGGCCTGCCCGGAGGCGTGGAGCGCACTGCCCTCTGCAAAGCTCATACCTTCCATGGGCCTGTGCAGGCGGGGACTGTAGGTGGGGGGCTGCGTTGACTCCAGGCTGGAGGACGTTGGGGAGAGCTGGGGCCGAAGCGTGGGCATGATGGGCGGCAGAGGCCCTGGGTCAATATCATTCTCCTCATCGGACTGCCGGAACTCAGGGTACATGTCAGACTCTTCAGCGAAGGGGAAGCCCTGGATGCGGCGGGGAGGCGGGCTGGTGTCCATGACGAAGCGGCCATCGGGGCCGCGGCTTATTAGCTCAATGGGCGTGGTGACCTCCGCCTCATGCTTGGACACACTGTATTTCTTGCTGGCTATGGCACGCTTGGTTTTCTTGTAGAAGGAGAGCTCTTTGTCTTTCTCTCTCTGAGGGCTGGGCAGCTTTCTGACGTACAGGCCCGGTCCGTGGGAGCCCTCGGATGAAAAGGAGCGGGGTCGAGATGGAGGGGAGCTCTCTGGACTTATCTTCCCCGACGATAACCTTAATGAAACAGAGACAATGGACTTGATTAATCTAATGCAAAGCAGCTGAAAGCAAAGGGCGAATGAGCTGATTTTTTAAAAACACAAATAAACAAAAACATTTCTCTTGCCTTAAATAAATAGAGATGGTTGCAGTTACTTCACGGATGGCACAATTCAAAGCCCAAGCACTTGATTAAGGCCGCCATACTGAACAATATTATGAAAATGACCAGTTTAAGGTGGACACATGATTTTTTTTAGGAAATCAGTAAATGAACTAAACTGCTGTGATGGGATGAGAGGAGGAACATCAACGTAACCATGACATCTGCAGCGCAGGTCTGTTGAATCTGCATCTTCTTTTGCAAACATGTCCTTTTTCCTACGCTGAACCAAATAATGAGGGAAGGAAAGCAGATGACATGTAACCAGGCCGCATTTCCCCACACCAGGAGCAGCAAACTTGACACATATTGTCAATGACTGCATCAGAGAAAGGCAGTTAAGCCTCCAATTGTTCATACATTTGCTAAATTTTGATTTATAGGATTTTTTATTTATATTTTTATTTGATTGATATTTTTTTCTGGCTGGAAATGAGCCAAGGAAGTGACTTTAGACTGTAAAACTAGAAAATATGTAAAACTTTTCAAAATGTACATTTGTCTTTCTTTTTTCTCAAAATTGATGTGACCAAAGTATTTGATTTACTTTCTCATCTATTTCTGGCAAAAAACTAATTTATCATTACATTAAATGATGTTTTTTCATGTCTCCACCCCTATTTTGCAAAGTTATTCAGATCTTTGTGGGTGAAAGCCACCTTCGCTATGACTTTAGATCTTTGCCCTGAACTAATTTAACTTTGGACTCTAGCAGAGGTATTTCAAATATTCGTCCTATTTCCTTTCCTTTTAGTTCTATTTATTTATCATTTATTTTTGAGAATGCCAGCTATTATCACTGTATAATCACATAGAAATAAGATTTCTCATGTTTTTATTACCTCACAAAGAGCACTTTCTATGAGAAGATACCACAGGTCATCCTCCTCACCCCTCTGCCATAGTGTTATTTTCCCATGTTATTACAGCAGATGAAGAGGGACAAAATATCTCTGGTTCTAGATGTCTCATCAAGTGGCTGAGTAAAAAAATTCATTCAGCCAAAGAGCAGATGAGCAAAACCTTTCACAATGACTAGGTGATCTTTTATGTGTCCACTGTGTAGAAGACAGAACTTATTACTTGGCATCCATGGATATATGCATATATATGAGTCATTTCTACCAGACTCATCAAAATGGCGTTAGTCTGTATATTTTAGGAAAGAATATAACAGGCCGAATAATTTGGCCTTAGGAAGTTATGAACCTCCCAACAAGAAAATAATCTAGAACTTTCTACCAAAGTATTCATGAAATGGTTTATAGAAAAATATTATGGAGTGCCCCAAACAAAGTCCAGGCCTTTGTCCCATCCAGAATCTGAGGGGAACCAAAGACCAAAATAAAAAAAACAACACAATGTCTCCTCAAACTTAAAAAAAAAAGATTTCCAGCCAAACAAAAGCTGTTGTTCAAATAAATATTTCCAATAAATTAAAAAAAATTGGATGGGTATGAATTATTTTGGGCCTTACTGCAAATTATAATGAGTGCATATACACAGTATTGTATTGCACATGCAACAGAGCTAACGCAGTTAACTCCCTACAATATACAGGTCTGTCTCAGAAAATTAGAATATTGTGATAAAGTTCTTTATTTCCTGTAATGCAATTAAAAAACATGAAATGTCATACATTGTGTATTCATTACAAATCAACTGAA
>JAVQJG010231967.1:0-10641 GCA_036024015.1 Craterocephalus amniculus | reverse complement strand
AGCACCAGTTTTGAGAGCCAGGAGCCGGTGCTAAGGCGGTCGAAAACCAAAAAACCGGTGCTAAGTCTGGCTCTGGCTCCGAACCAGCACTGGAACCAGGTCGGTCGAAAAGGGGCTTTGGTGGTTTTATGACTTTTACATCCTTTTAATAAAATGTAAACAGTTTTGACAGACAGTTTACACTGATTATTTGTTATCTGTTTGTCTCTAATTTGGGTGGCATGTGGGGGTAAGTTAGTACCACCCCTCTGGCCACCCCTTTGCAAACACTGAAACATGTGAAGTTGTAATATCATCAATAATTGGTCAGTATGGAGGTATTCAGTCATAAATGTTCATGCTGGAAGGTGCCAATGGTATAGAAAATACAAATAAGAATTAAGTTAGTTTTTTTAAATGCTTCATTAATACCATGAGGAAATAATAAAGTTAAATTCATAATGAAATGCAATTATTGTTACATTTATTAACTTTAATACGAATACAAACACAATACGAATTCAAGCTATTTGTTTGTGACCTGCGTATAATAAAGACCTGAAACATAGAATAGAATAGAATAGAATAGAATAGAAGTACTTTATTAATCCCAAATTGGGAAATTTAGGTGTTACAGCAGTACAGTCATTTGGCGGGTATGAAACATGTAGGGAGAGAGAGAGAAAAGAAAGAAGGTGGTCTGTACAGCTTTTATCACTTTTATGTTTGCCATTATAAGGAAACCATGTGATGAAGCGTTTTGTTATTTTGTGCCATTTTTCCCCGTGGAGAGCAGAGTGGAGTTATTTTATTTCACTTTTATTCTCAAGCGCTTCTTTTTAGAGACAGTTTAGGACTGAAGACAAACCAGTCCAGTATCCACATCCTCGTCTTTTTTCAGTCATGCTGTCATACTGTGTGCAGATTGGGATTTTGAGAAATACATCGACATCCCTGGAAAAAAATTGTCTTGAAGGCAGCACATGTTGCTCTAAAATCTCCGTGTAGATTAGCTTTGCTAAGAGCCTTGACGCAGCCCTATCACAGGCTTTTGGACGTGTTTCTGATAACAGTCTAAATTTGGGTTGTCCAGATCCAACTCTTAAGGGCCACAACCCTGCCAGTTATAGATGGCCACTTCTGGACAAGGTTAACACAAGGTTTCTCTTTTTTGCAAAGTTTTAAGAGGCTTTTTTGTGTTTAACTTCACATTGTACTGTTTGACCAAGGTTTCCCAAGGTAACCTCTTGTCCGTGTGTTGATATCAGCTATTTATGGATGATGTTTTTTTTATGCAGCACTCGATAAGAGATCAAAGATCATGCTGTTGTTCTTTATGCATGGAAATCCTTCCCAATGCTTGAATGGTTTCTTGGTATTCTGCATTGTAGAAGGATAAATATGCAAATCCCAAACATTCTTCTAGGAAAATTATTTTTGAACATTTCAATCTTTTTTTTCCCCGTTTACACATTTGCTGACAAATGTCAGCCCCTCAGCCCAGCATGAGCTTATTGATCAAGTAAACAGATAACCAAGTGCTGCTTGTTAGATAAACCTTGTTTCTTTAGTGCCAGTTTTGGTAAGCCTTGACATTACTTCCTTTGATTTGGTAAATATAAAATAATCCATCCATCTATTTTTTATAATGCTTAGTATAATTCAGGGTTATGGGAAAGCTGAAGGCCTATTCCAGCAAATAGCACGTGAGAGGAAAAGTACACCCTGGACAGGTCACCGGTCCAATGCAGCTGTTAAGAATGCCTACCTGGAAACTTTAACAGTGCTTCAGGCTAACCTGTTTCATTTACTGGCACTGTACAACATTCAGATAAAACGATAGACAGCAAATAAAAGAAGGACATATTTGGTTTGACACTTGGAGACAACAGCATGTTTAGCATGTCCATGTCCATCCATCATCTATACCTGGCTGCTTACTGAAATGCATGGTCACGAGGGCCTGGAAACCATTTTAGCGACTACAGAGCAAGAGGCGAGGTTAATATACGGTAAATATACAGATATTATTGTGCTGTTTTTCCATTAGTTAAAGGGTTAAATAAAGATTTCAGAATGAAAAAAAAGTGACGTTTCTTCCCATTTTTTCTTGAGTCGGGCAATGAAGGGGTAATTGTAGTCAACCTGGCTTCCAGGATCTCTGCACATGCATCTAAGAACCACAAGGGTCTGTACATGAAGTATCCTTTGAGTTTTGAGGTAACCATTTTGTTTTTAATCTCATTTTTCTGATTGCTGTGATGTATGTGTTGCCAGCGACAGCCATATGATGATATGATATGGAGTCACAAGGCAGCAGGAAAAAATACCTCTAAAATAGAAATATTATTCTATTTCTGTTTTGTTTTATTATTGATAAATTGCTAATAAGGAACAAAGGCATGGGAAAAGAGGGAAATCATCTGTTGCACATGCTACATTTATCAATGATTTATAAGGTTACTTATTTTTCTCATAACCGAGCATGTTGCCTGTTTAACCTTTAACTCAGCAGCCCGTTAACTGAGAGCTCCGATCATAAATAAAGGATCATGAGATGACTTGTCATTCAGTTATGCATGTACTGTAGATCTGCTGTCTCAACATTTTGAAGTGCAGCACTCAGCACAGAG
Organism: Craterocephalus amniculus; assembly: GCA_036024015.1. NCBI lineage: Eukaryota > Metazoa > Chordata > Actinopteri > Atheriniformes > Atherinidae > Craterocephalus > Craterocephalus amniculus. The sequence continues at coordinate 8,029 of JAVQJG010231967.1, read as the reverse complement.
CAGGAGACACAGACAATTATCAACTTAGCTTTTTTTTCACGTGGCCCTTAGCTCATCACCTCAAGGCTGTTGTGAAGCTTTGTGGTTTCAGGCAAGCAGTTCTTTTCAGGCATCTCCAATGTTTGGCCCATTTCTGTCCAGACTTCAAATAAGCACAGCAGGTTGTTCATGTCGAGAAAAAAAAAAACTGGAGACAACATTTACTGAATTGCTCAAGACTGGAATATGTCAAGTTGCACTAATGTGTGAGCAAACCTAAGACTGTTTGATTTATGACCTCTGAGGATGGAAACAGCCAGGCCCCGGAGCTATGGAGGTGATGTCTCAACTGCAGCGGAGATGAGAAAACACTATAAAGTTTACAGGAACGCCTGTTATTGTCTACAGGAGGTTGGAAAAACAGCCTTAAAAAGCAGCCGTCAGGTGACAAGGCAGCCTCGAACGCTCTCCCAATTTCAAAACATTAACTGCCTCACTTTGTATTCGCCAATGATAAGTTCAAGAGCTGACAGAAGCTCTGCGGCAGAGACTTTGACTAGCTATACGTCGCGTGACATTTATTGCACGGGACAGACGCGCTTCCCGTGACAGGCAGCGCAGAAAACAGAACGAGTCGTTTTTGCTGCACTTGCACCTCAAAAGCAACAAAAGCAGGAGAAAAACAGTCGCCCTGGCTTGGTCTTACAGATTTCTCCTCTTTCCCCTCCCTGATCATGTCTATATCAATTACGCAGCATCTGAAGCATACACAATGAAGAAGGGACATGGTGGACTCTTTTATGCTGATGAGGGGGAGTCGGGGATGATGAGAGAAGGGAGGAGGGTCTCGGAGTCTTCGAAGCAGATAAAAATGGAAATCTTCTCCTTGCTGCTCAACACCCCTGTATCAAAGCTTCCTGCTGGAGTCTGGGGAGCGAAGAGGGGGGAGGAGAGGTAGGAAGGAGGGTGGAAGGGGGTAGAGACGGAGGGGGGAGATGTCCCAGCTGTGTTTGACAGGTCTCAGGGCTGAGCTGTGTGGTCTGATGCTTGGAGAAGGGGAGGGTGGCGCCCCCCCATAAACATACGCACACACATACAAACACACACATAGGGGGATGAAGAAAGAGGAACAGCTAGGAGACAGTCTGGTCACGGAGACCGGGGTAACATGTCAGCAAGCTTTGACATAGTCCAGCCGAACATGAAGATATCTATGTGTTATTTACAGAACTGCTAGTTGAACAAAATGCAACATTGTCCGTCAGACGGGCTGAAGACACTCCTTTATTTTGCGACATGCGAGCTATTTTAGATAAAAGCACATGGATAGACCTTTTGCTGCATATTCGTGTAAAAGAGTCAGGGAAGAAGATCAATACTATGCTCTTAACTGTAGGCTAAACATAAAGCTTTAGTAAGCAGCCAGTTGGTATGAATAAAATCTAACCTGACCTTGTCCAAAGCTTAAAACCCCTGATTATGACCTCCTGTAATGCTTCGTTGTTAACGTAATATATCAGGCAGCAGTCCCAGCATTTGTAGTTGCTGCTTTCAAGATAAAAACAACCTTCAAACAGAATTTACACACAAAATGTTTCATATTTAGGTTCATAATGTTTTTTGATTTCCTATGTCATCCAAAAACGGAATGAAAAGCATCATATAGCTGATCACATGAGCAACTTTCAGTCTTTTTTTTTTTTTTTTTTTTTAAAAGGGGCAGTGCACATTACTAGCATACGCATTAGACATGTAAAATATGCCCAATGCAACCAGAGCTAATTTTTCCTCCCTACACCCTTTGGGAGCAAAGTCAGCCTCAACACATCATAACACAAAGCAGCAATGCAATAAAAGCAAAATAGTACTAGCAGGTTGGACACATTTCCCCATTAGGACTGTGCTTAAAAGCCTTTGTCTGGTGCTGTTGATAAAACACTTCATAACAGTTTGATTCCTCCAAACATGAAATCATTGAATTAGTAGATTCATAACAACTCTCATTCAATGCAAATTTGCCATTTCAGTGTTATCTGATGGCCATCATCAACATTTAGCAACCAGCTAATGACTAATATCACAATTAAATACACAATAAATGAGGATATCCATGATTTTCTAACAACCACAATATCTTTGTAGCCCTTATCTTTTTTTGGAAAGTAATTGAGGCAGTTTCCATATTTCAACACTGGTAATTTGACCCTGGTTTGAGAGGCACAGAACAACCAGAAAGATTTCTTCAGAGAGCGACAGTCACCTCTGAAGCTGGTTCTCATGGACCTGTTAAAGGTTTTATTTTTCTTAATATATTCTGTATTCTCATCGCTCTGGTTAAATTACTATCTTACAATGACATTCTCCAGTTCTCTGAAATGATAAAAAAAACTCTTTTCCTTATTTTCACTCTTTCTGTATTATGTTTACATTCATACCTTGATTTCCTTCATCAATTTTAATCCCATCCAAGGACTGCATGACAGAATGGCCACCATGATTTTACCCTCTAGTTTGTATACTGCATTTTGGCTAATTTTGTTCAAGAGGAGAGGAGCTGCAAACGAGCGAGGGTAGATCTAGTAAGGAACCTGGGGCAACTTTGTAAACCCATAAAGTAATAAACTCTGTTAAAAGGTAGCCAGACATTAAAGCAGTCCCTCCATTAATGCTCCCTTAGCTCTAAATGGTCCTTTAAAGTATAAATACCATGCAGGATTTGCCCAAAGTGTCTTTGTATGAACCTCTATATCTGCCTGGATAACAGTGTTGGGTCATGGAGGAAAAAAAACACACCAATACAGTCCAAATATATAATGAAAATGCTGTGTGAGTGCTTTGAGAATTGCTAAGTTAAATGGGTTAGGGCAGGCTCTTTGACTCCGGCCCTTGAGGGACACTATCCTGCGGGTTCTAGTTGGTTTTCTGCTCCAAATTTGACAAATTCTGCACAATACCCCATGCATTTGAGTCATGTAAAGGAGTTGCTCCCTGTAGGGTAAAAAACATTGTAGATTAAAGATAATTCTTAATTGGCTTTACTTTTCAGATCAGTTCATTTGTGAAAGAAAAAGGTGTTTTGCAAACCACGGCACCTGGAGAGGTGGTGGTGTAGGAGCTGTACTCAGAGAACTGTGTGTGCAAAATAATGAGGTGCAATTTGCAACAAAATGAGTTTCGCTGATACTTCTTATTTGCTGTTTGGTTAGATTTAGGCACCAAAAATTCTTAGTTTGATTAGGAAAGTGTGCAGGGTTCGCATAAAAGGATAATCTGGACTGCTCAGACCAGCGGACTACATCCGCTGCTTTTAAACAGTCAATGTAAGCCTCATATACTTTGTCTTAAGAACCAATGAACGTTTGCTTAATGAAAAACAAACACTCAAACAACAAAGGCAAGACTGAAGATTGAGACACAAATTGGATTATTCAATACTGTCTTCTGGATCACTGGCTCGCAGTTAAAAGGCCAGCTTGATGTGAACACTAAAACAAGAATCTGTCATGACACATTGCCAATGTATTGACCTCTGCTAGATCCCAGAGGGTGGACCCCTGCAGTTCTTGCAGTCTGCCCAGTTGGCAGTCAGATGACTCAAAGGTGTCCTGCCTTTTACAGTCTCTGTTTCCACTCCTGCATATAAGAGACAAAGAGACACTCATAACAGCTCTTTCCAAGTATGAACTGCATCCAGTGTAAACTAAAACGAAGAACAGCACAGAGGGAACACAGTGTTGCAATCCATGGAGAGGTCATCTGTAAAAACAAGCAGGCCCGGCTGTGAACATGGAAGCATCCCGGTGTTTGGCAGAACAACACTCTTTACCCTTTGGAATGATTTGGGGTAAGTGGCTTTCATGGGGTTTTTAAGCCAGGCCATTCCATTCCCCTGACTCGCTGATAAGCAATGTTCCTCCCTTATGTTTAGTGTCCTTTGATCTTCCTCTAAGATCACTAATGAGCAATTTGTGGTCAGATTGACCTGCTCTAATTACCATGAGAGGTTTGGTTCTTTCGTGTCTCTCATCTCTTTGAGGGGCTTCTTCACAACCAAAAATCTAATCATTCAGCTTGTTTGTGGCATAAAAATCACATTACATGTCAATAGCAGTGAATTTTTTAGATCTTTTTTTAATAAAAGAGGTTATGCTTTTTCCTTCCTGGCCTTTGAATTAGTGTACATATGTAGAGCTGTCGTCTATCAAAGAGGCCATTTGCTGCAATAATGTTTAAGCTACTTGTGGCCTTTAGCATGTATGTTGCTCAGTTAAGATTAACATGCCTTGATGGGCACTATCACAAATTCTTTTTCAGTCTGTTTCAGTCTTTCACATTTACAAACCAGTGTACAACATGGTCACAACATGGCCATATGCCCCACTGACAATTCCATTAAGATGGGTAGACAAACATATATGCAACAGTGTCGGAAAACGGGAAAAAGGTCCTTTAATGTTTATGTTTAATTTCCCCTCATTCAGTCTTTTTCTATTCAACATAAGCCAATAAAAATAAATACATAAATGCATCTAGTCGGTATGCAGTTTGCATTGTGCAGGAAATCCATTCTAGCATATTCACCTTGTTTCTTAGCATCACAATTTTAGTTTGTCAATTTCCATCTTTTTCTTTCAATGCCCCCATCTCTCTCTCTATCAGCCAAATTTGACCATTTTGACCAACTTTTTTATCAAACTAAACTAAAATAAAATAAATGGGTTAGTACTGTTACCCCAATGGATGGATGGATGGATGGATGGATGGATGGATGGATGGATGGATGGACCAATGCTAACCACTTGACAACAGTGGCAGGTGTAGAGAAGAGAATGAATCTTTTCTTCCAAACTGCCTAACATGGCCTATCTCTCTTAAACTAAATCAATGGGAGCTCCTTTTCTACTGAAGGTTAGACGTTTCGGAATGTGAAGATGTGTCACACTGTGCTGCATGCAGGGATGGGAGTGTCGTCTTGAAAAGAATGCTCTCCCATCGCCTCAGTTTCTAACAACTGCTGCTTGGTTAGACTTTGTTTTGTTTGACTAAAAATGGTCAAATCCTGTTGAGAAGAGATGGGAAAAGACAGAAGAGAGAAGATGAGCCTTTCTGGGAGTAACTGAATTGCAAGACTGAAATCAAGATCTGCAAATTAACAAGCCAATATTGTGCAGAAATCTGACCCTCCACAAAATCCACCCTGTTTCGTTAGCAAATGTATTAAAATAATCAAGTTATAACAGATACATTTAGAAAATGGGTTTAATTTCATGGAGTCTTGTGGGGGGAATTTGTGAAGTCACATTATTGATAATAAAGATGTGTTTTGATACTGAAACTCCATAGAAATAGATTTGTGTTTTAAGAAGCTAAAGATAAATAGGTTTATTATAAGCATATGGTGGGAGCATGGGGGACCTTAACATTTGGATTGCCAAGAAGACTCACTCCTACTCAGTTAGGCATGGTTACTCATGAAAAATGTCATGAGGAAAAAAAAAAGTCAGGCTTATGAGTAAAAACTTAGAGGATCAAGAATTTATTTGTTTTTTCTTCTCTGGGGGCTTGAATGTCTGCTTTTATCTACTGCACACAAAGACATATTTCAGCATGGATCAAAGGGACTTCCATTCCTAAGGCTTTGCCACTAGTGTGGCTTAAAAAAACATGAATTAAAACATCTACTAGAGAACACTTAAAGGCTCAAGTAAGCTGAAATTCCCACACTTTACCATGAAGTTTTCCTCATTCGTATCAGGGCGCATGTTGAGTTGCACTCTGCTCACTGTCATTCACCAAACACCCGCAGGAAAAAATAATAATCCACCAAGAACAACTCGCCCTGCAGATATATGTGCGTTTTTGTTTTGGCCATCTTTGTTGTAGCTGGAAAATGTGACCTAAGGGTTAAACATTTTAAAAAGGTACACAATTTGGTAAGGGTGTGTAAAAGGGGTTTGAAATATATTGTGTGCTGAAGTTATTCTACATGGGTTTAAAAAGGAGAGAAAAGAAAATAAATGGAAAATTGGTACTACATAACTGAGTTGTTGGGTATAACATGTATTTTTCCTCAAGGGTGCAGACTGTGTTGTTCTGGCTAAAATATGAAATCCCCAAGTACACACACACACACACAAAAAACATTTGTCCAACTTGTGCAGCAACTAAAACAAAAACCAGAAGTCAAGTTGTCATGATTAAACTATTCATGCTTCAGTGAACAGGCAGGGTTGAGGGGTGACCAAAGGCTTTCTCTAAGGCTTAAAATCCTCTATGTTGACACAGGTCTACTTAATGCACAATACAGTTCCCTTTGATTGTTGATCCCAAAATGTCTCAATGCAGGTCAAAGGGAGGTGTGTAAAATTATTTCTTGTCTTACCATGTGCAGAAAAAACAATGAAAAGTTAAACTAAAACTCAGGCCTCTGTGTCCTTGTCAACTTCAATGCCTGCTTAAAATGTATGCCATAACCTGTGTTTGCCTTTGTAGTTTGCTTTTAGTGGCAGATTTACATACTTTGTGTTCTCACCTTTACTTGAAAAAAGAAAAAGAGGCTACTATTTTTATTCAGATTTTAAATGGCTTCAATGTTTAATTGTTCATTTTTGTCAATACTTCCTTATGGTACTGTTTTAAAAAATGCTGTTTTAAGTTACCAGGAAGGCTGACCACACTAAGGCTACTAACATGAGCAAATTAGCATCAACCACACTGTGCTGAGGCTAATGGGAATGCTGACACAGTTCTAATGATATTTAGAGATACTGAATAAATTGAAATCATGGCGCTAAGTGAAGTTTTTGCATTTAATCCCACATGAGGCTTGGATGGCAAAAACTGCAAATGTGGTGCTACAAGACAAGTCAGGGAAGCTACTAGGAATCATCCTCTGAGGAGTATCTGTAGTAGTTTTAATGGTAAAGTAGGGAACAAAGCCAAATGACATTCTCTTCCACACAAACATGCTGCTAACTTGGCTGAAAAGCCTTAACAACATCCAGTGTTTCTCGGTCCCCGTTGTGATGTATTTAATTATTTCCCTGGGGTTGCAATGGAAATCACTGCAGCCTATAGGTCACATTTTAGTTTTAAAAGGAGGGGTGGACCAGGATGTAAAGGTCAGCTGTCAGAAAGTCTTTATCCAACCAAAGCAACTGGTGGCCTGTGAACAGGACAAGCTGCAGCAGACTATCTGCTGCTGAAAGCACGATAATGATGCACTGAAGAGTGCAAGATGTTTTACTTCAACATCTTCCAATACGCTGTTCTTTTAAGTATCTCTCCTTATTTATTGAAGGACAATATGGACTCTAGAGGGAATGCAACCAAAAACCGAATACTAATTTAAGATAATCTGATAAAAAAGCAAATAGCCTTCTGAAGTACAAAAGTCTGCTTTAAAAGCCAAAGGAAGCTGAATAATTCAGTTTTTGCAACAGTACAGTAAGGGAGAGATAAAAATAACTGCCTCCAAATATAGAACAACATCTGAACTTCCTCTCAATTTCTGCCATGAGTTGCTATCATCACAGCCATACTGCCTGTGTAAAAACCCGCTGCAGATTATAAGGCCACACAACCCCCCCCCGCACAAGGTCCTTGTCACTCTCCACATCCGTGCAACTGTGTGGAGCATCTGTCTTCTTGCCAAGTTGAAGTAAACTGACGCTTCAGCAACACCCACAAATTAAAATGGACGGCAATGGAAAAAAAAACAGACGTGAGAAAGGAAAGGAGCCAAGACGTGGCCCCGGCTGCACTCCGGTGCTGAAATAATTAGCCCCTGGTTGATGTGGACTCCTCGTGGGACTCCAGCGTAACATGTTAAATGAGTATTGGCAGTGTGCGACACCAGCTGGGGGCCCCCTACAGGGAACTGCTGTTCTCTGCAGCGTCCTGCCCATCGATCACCATACAGAAAGCCTTTAAACTCAGAGGAGCTCCAGCAGCCTTGAGCTTGTTTAACAGCCAAGAGCTAACAGGAAACAACTGGAAATGGTGACATCTGAACTTTTCTTGCCAGGTGTTGCAGGTGCCACTCCGAAGC
>JAVQJG010231966.1:0-119651 GCA_036024015.1 Craterocephalus amniculus | reverse complement strand
TCTTGTGTTGTTTACGTCTGCTACTGTCTTGTTCACGTTTACTTCTAATTGATCTGAGACTAATCAAAAGGCACAGCAGTCGGAGAGAAGACCCCCTGATTTTTCTTCTGCTACTGATTGACCTGAGACTAAACTGAAACATTGTAACATTCTGTGGTGTGTAAATAACTGTATGAACTTGATATCAACTCTAATTGCCTCACGGGTCATTTTGACCCGAAGACCACCTTTGTACCTTTTTTTGTACAGCTTACATGAAAATGTGAAAACAAGCAACATTTCATTTTTTCTACTGTTGGGGCCAATCTAGGCAAAGTCATAAAATTTCAAGTTAAAAAAATATTGTTTAGGGGATCTTTAGGTTTTTTTTTTAACACAGTGGCGGGTCATTTTGACTAGAAGACAACAGGAGAGTTAATGAAACTGTTACCTGGCAACTGGAATTATCACATCCACCTTCTGTTACCGGCTCAGACCCCGTTTTAGGCACCAGAGATCTGACCAGGTGATGGAAACATTCCTACTGACAAGATGGCATCACACAGTTGCTGCACAACTCCTCCGGCGAGTCTACTCCACCTTCATGTTTGGAGGAATTTATCCTTTTCATCGTAACATGACAGATTATTACCATGGGGAATTTCTTTGACTGTATATTGTACACGATGACATATCGCTAGAGGTGTAATGATTAATCGATACATCGATTAATTGATATATCGAATTTATATTCCCATGATTCAACAGATCGATATGTGCTTGGCAAATCGATATTTACCCATCTATTATTGTTATAAAAGGTATTATATTGATTCGATTGATATCGAGAAATACTTTGGAGCGAAGCACGAAAGATTTTATTTTTGCAGTTTTTTATGTTGATAAAATTGTGGAATTAGCAGGTTATTAAAATATTGTTTGCACTAACTGCACTTTATTAACAAAATTTGTATAATTATTGAAAATAATGCCACAAAAGGTTTAGCTCCTGTTGAATAATAAAAACAAAAAAATGTTGTGAATTGATTTGCTATTAATTATTGTTTCATATTTTGAATTTATACTTGATTCCTTAGAAGAAACTAAGATTGTTCTTACTGAGAAACTTCCCTGCACTGTGCAGCATCCAGGTATTTATGACAATCACACCGGGTGAATTTTTGATGGTAGTTGTTGATAGATGTACTCAATCGATTTCAAGTCACTGAATCGTTTCGGATTGAATTGTTCTAAATGAACTAGTGCATTTTTACTTTAGACTTAATCGCTGTTTTTGAATGATTTTGTGTTTGATTTTGTGTTGAAATGCTTTTAGCTGCAAACAAGTGGAAACAATTAATTTTAATAGAAAGTTCACGTAGTTTATTTTTCACAAAATTAAACAAAATAAGTGTAATGTTAAACATTAATTAGCCACCAGATGGCAGATATGTTTAGAGAAGCAGATCTTAGCTATTATGCTGCAAACAAGTGGAACAGTAGATCATGACTTTAGACTTAATCACTGTTTTTGATTGTGTTTGATTGATTTTGTGTTTAAATGATAACTAATCACCGTTTTTGATTGTGTTTGATTTTGTGTTTAAATGATCTTATTGTAATTCTTATGTTGTATGTAAAGCACTTTGAATTGTCTTGGACCTGAAAAGCGCTATATAAATAAATTTGCCTTGCCTTGCCTTACCAGGTATACAGGGAGAAAATATAGAGCTGTGCATTGATACTGAATTTTCATCCATCAGCCAGGTTCAGGTTTTTGTGTTTATGAGCAAACAAGATTCAAATAGATGTCTTCGAATCTACAGGCCAAGATTTAGTCTGTAAGGATACTTGCAGAGCTTGGGTGTCATTAAAAGATTTAGTGAGAATGACCTAGTCAAACAACCAGGACCAAACAAACTCTGGAGGGCTGTACTGATAAGAGCTGGCAAGTCAATAGGAAAAGAGTGGGTTTTGTGATTCAGGACCCATCGAAAACTGAATGCAGAGGATGAGTGTCCCACTCTGAGAACCCCTTGGAAACAGGGGCTAGAAATGAAAGAGGAACTTACTATTCCAGGACTCCTTCAGGAACAGGAGCAGGAGGCAAAGGAGGAATGGCAGGAGCAGCATTGGCAGGAGAGCTGGATCCCCCTGGAAGTGCCCAGTCTGGACCCTTGAAATGGCGAGAGTCCAGATTTTAAAACTTGTCTTCTCCAGCAACATAGCAAGCAGAATTATGGTCTGAATGATGGCAAGGTTCACTTATCAGTTCAACTCGGCACATGGTTAAAAAGCAGAAAGTTAATGTTTCATTCGTCAGCAGTGTTTATCCCTTCACTTTCCACATTTGTTTTAACTTCCTGTCAGAGGATGTGTTGTCTCATACATTCAGCTATATATGTGAAAATAATCACACCCACCTTATGGATAAGATCAGAGTATGACTCAGAGGAAATTACCAGCGATTCTTATCTGATTTTAGGCTGCATCTTCCTAGAAACACAGGACTAGACAAGAAAGAAGTATCAAGGCACTGACATTATGATCTTCATAATCTCTTAGTGAACTCTGAGAAATGATGCTTCTTACATATTCATGTTCTCTCCCTTTTCTGGAATAATCTTCCTATTTTAAACATAAAAGGTAAACACAAAACTTTCACTTTTGTCCTGTAAATGAAATCCAAAAATGAAATGAAAAATACTTTATTGATCCTAGAGGGAAATTAAGTATTGTAGTGCTCTTCTTCCGGCTGCTGGAAGGAATGATGAAAGCAAGGCCCGCTCACTCGGGCTTTGGGGCTCAGTGATTGGTCGGTTTCACAGCAAAGGATCATGGGAAACGTAGTGCTGATGGATGTCCGTGAGAATATCCGCCTTTTTCTTTCTTTCTTTGCACTGAAATTATTGCAGATGGCTCTTCATTAAATAGTCTTTTTTTTAGAATAACTTCTGGTTCATGAATTATTTATATTTGGTTACTTTTATTGCGTCCTAATGAATTAGTTGAAAGATTGGCTTTGCTTTAACTCCTGGTTACAGAAGCACTTTGTAAACTAATTTTGATTTGACTAATAATGAGAGAGTACATATATATATATATATATATATATATGTATAACACCAGTCACAAAAGGCATGCAGATATCCTCAGGTTTTTCAAATGGGTTCTGTGAGTATGTAAGTACTTAAGGACAACAGATCAAGTTGTAAAGACAATGCTAAAACGTTACCATGTAAAGCTGTGGCTTAGATTCCTTCTCATTCATTTACCTATTCAACATCCAGCAAATAACATTCAGTCAGTACTGTCAGAGTAGCCACATCTCTCTTTAAAGAACTTGCCCTTAAACTGAACTTCTTCTATAAGATCAGAAAAACTTAATACTTCAAGCAAAGGGGTACTTATTGACCTCCCTATGAAGGCATTTGAACCATCTTTTCCATATTGGCTGTGAGCAGCAATATTAGGCCTCTTTGCTTCTTGAACTCAAGTGTTTATTCCACATTTATGGATGTCTTCAGTACTTGAAACTTATCAACTTATTATTGTCAAAAGCTTATTTATTTAACACCCACTGAATGAATAAAATTCTTGAGTAGCACTTGTTGAACACACTATAGTCTCTTAATACAGAAACTCCCGCACACTGGTACTAAAAAACTGTTAGTCACTTGCTCTCCTGCAATAATTCATACTGAGCATAGTGCTTCTACTGCACCAGCTGTCTTTTAAACATTAATTCAATTAAACTCCCTTTTTTGTGACATGCTTTGAAATGAGCTGTTGTGACATTGATGAGCCAAAGCTTTGCCTTTTAACTTCAGATTCTGTGCAGCAGTTTTTGTCTCCATTTCTTAACAAGTGCCGAATACTTCTTTTGTAGATTCTCAATTGTCTACGCTTGTGAAGGTAGCCTTGCTCACTGAACTTTATAAGTTCTCTTGTTGAATACAGCTGACTGGAAGCAAGATGTTTGAAAATCTTTTCATAATAAACTATTACAACCAAGTTTTAATATATACAATACAATATGAAATAGTTTTATTTGCACTTGACAAAAAAAATAGATGTAGTGACAGTTGTCTAAAAAAAAATAAGGCCCCTGCTGGTTGGTTTCAGCTCACAGCCACCCCCCATCTGCCACCTTTTAAACCAACACACTTGAACAAAAGTACTTGCTGTAGGTCTACTTAAAGCAGGTAAAGCATTACAGATATTACATTTCAATCTATTATACATTTAAAAAAAGAAGAAGATCCTAGACATGACAGAAACACTGTACTTTGATTTTTACAATAAATAAATGGATAATTGCACAAACTAATATACAAAAAAATGGAATGTACAAAGAAATGTGGACAGCTTTTTGGGTCATGAATGATAAAGCAATATTTGTTCCTCTCAGGTGAAAGGTCACTTGGACTATATGCGTCAGATGGACACCATCTTGGTGGCTGTTGGAGTTCCCACCAAAGAAGTTCCAGGAGCTTCCTTTGCTCTTCCTCAGGCTGTAGCGGTTACAAAGGGGACAGTGGGCATCCCTGAGCAAACCACAGAGGAGCAACAACGGAGCATGACACAAAACCCTGCTGAGAAAGATCAGACTCACTCGCAAGAAAGCAAAGATTCGAAAGTTGTGGCAGAGACCGAGGGGACGGGCGATGGCTGGGACATCCCTGATATTTCAGATCTTTTAGACTGTTTAAGTGAGACAGAATCAGGTGGTCTGTTTACTGATAATGCCACATCATCGGATGTAAATTCCCAGTCTGACCGTGCAGAGGAGGCTGGCCTGGATAATGAACAAGTATCATGGAGCTGGGACGACACACACTGGACTACAGAGCACGGCGATAAATGAAAGCAGCTGTACTTGCACAGAGCGTGTCCCAGGACCAGCTGCTCCGTGCAAACTCTCACTGAGAAAATATTTATTTCATTCATAGCACAATGACATGCCACAGACTGCCCAAGAATCGGCGCACACATATGGCAGCTTCTACAAAAAGAAAGCTTCTTGAATGAACTGCTTTGTTTCACTGCTTCACAGTTTTTTTAGACAAGTTGAATTATCAATTTAATTAGAATTTAGCATTTTGTAGTGATTTTCTTTCTCCATTAGCTGTGAGGTCCAAAACCGTTGGTTTGCAGTTAACTCTGCTCCTTTCATCCTGCTTATTCTTATCTGTTTGCTTGGTTGCTATGGATACAATCACAACGATTTGATTTTCCGTAAGGCTGGGGGCACTTTTGCAATGTGTTTTCTTCAAAGCCTGTTTTACTCCCTTTATTTTGTTCCATGCAATATGCATTTTACAAAAGAGTGTCGATACATCGTATGCCAGCACTGAAAACTGGAATTAATCTGAAGCTTGACATTGTATGAAATGTGAATGTCCAGCATACTGCATTTTCTTCTTTTTTTATGACAAACAGCTAAAGAAGCAATAGAGTGGAGATTGCTGAATTCTATTTATATATTTCCTTATCTTTCATTTTTCAATTTTTCTCAGTTTGCATCGTAATTCACCGTAATAACTTATAGATTTTCAGTACTTGCAATGGATCTCTCTCCCGCTATAAACCCTTACCAAACATTGTCTGTTTTTACTCTTGCAATCATTCAATCCAGGGTGTGAACCTGATTGGGAAGAAGCAGAGGCAACTCAATCCCAGCATGCTCAGCATCCAGCAGGTTGACAGCATCGGTAGCAGTGGCAGGGGGGTGAGTAGGGTCAGAGGGCAGAGGTGAGGGGGAGTCGCTGGCAACGTTGGGCTCTCCTGAGTTTCGCAAAGAGATGGAAAGCGCGGGCGATGGCCTTCTGGGTGACCGCGAGGAACAGCAGGGCAGGAGCCTTGCCAGGGCTCGCTTGAAGTCCCTCATGAACAGCGGGTAGATGATGGGGTTCATCGTGCTGTTGCAGTAGCCCAGCCAAGTGATGGCATCGAAGAGCTCAAGGGGAACACACTCGCACACTGCCTGCAGGAAGACCATGAAAAGTTGCTCTCCATACAACGTAAAAACGAAATCACAGTTTAAAAGTTGTCCACAAAATAAGTCAGAAAATATGTAAATAATGAACACAAAATTAAGAAGTGCTTTACAGTGTTTTGTAATTATGTTTTAATGACTAAGTTCTTTTACTTTTGCCTGGATTTACTGCTCATCATGCCCCAGAAATAAAATGGTGCAACAGCAAATGCTCGCAACGCAGATACCAATCTCAGTAAAAGGGAAGCTCTGAGGTTGTTAAGGAAGTGATTAAATACTACTCTGCAGACATATGACAGTTAATTAGAGCATTGTGTAATGGTTTTTAATATTCAAGGTTTTTTTCTCTCTAGCAAAGCCTTGAAGAAAATGAATCCTGCAGTACAGCAAATGCTGTATTTTGCCATTTAAATGTGATTCTGATCTTTGTTAATGTTCCAAAAACAAAACTGCACCATATTCGTCAGGTCCCCAAGGATATATTCCATATGAACATACGTAAGGTAAAATCTTTACCCAACTATGATGTTTTAGGTTTATCTGATTATCCCGCCTGGCAACTTTTACACCACATAATTAGATTATTTTGACATTTATTTACAACACTATTGCAACACTAAAAGTGAAATTGTAATTATTCATATATTTTTTTAGATTGTTTACCATTACTTTACTTTTTAAACTTATTGTTAAGAGCACTGATCTTGAAGATAACCATTATGATTAGAGAGCAACAGCGAAGGAGGAAACAGCTGCTGGAGGAGAGCTTCCAATACAACCAAGATGAGACTGGGAGGAGGTGGGAATGAGATAGAAAGGAGGGGTGTGCATTTCACATACCACATTGAGTGTGAAAAGAAAGGCGAACAGACACAGTCAAGTCTCTGTGCTCAGTGTTTATGCAGGGGGAAAGCAAGAGAACACAGATGGGAAATCAAAATGACTGGATCATTGAAAGCTTGAAAAACAGGACAAGTGTCATTACCAATTTAGATTAAGCTGTTTTTTGACATTCATTTAGTCTCTGAGGTTTTCCCTTTTTTCCTCCAGCTATCCCTATTTGTTGTGTAATTAGAGTGTAGATTGAATTCAATCAAATGGAGCTCAAAACACCAACAGAAAAACAGATGCAAATGGTACTTAAGCAATTTGTTTTTTAGACTTTGGCATGAGTCACATGCACTGAAATGCCAATCTATTTCTGCACCAGTTCTGCTGGGCAAGCCTGTGATGCCACGGCAGCCCAAGATGGAAATAGTTTTGTATCCATGTGTTTTTTCTCTCTCTCTCTGTCTCTTCTTTCTTTTTTCATTCACTTATCATTTTTTTCATGCCTAGCAGACACACAGATTTTGAAATAGATGTAGAAGAAAATGGTTGCTGAAGACCTAATTTCACATAAAAAGAGAAAAGAGTGAAGTGTATCAAGGAAATTTGTAATATTTTCACTGTTTATTTTTTTTATTTTATGTTTTTCTACAGACCTAATTTCTGAATCTCCTTGTCCAGGGTCAGGTGCCTCTGCTTACCTGGGCCATGTTGGTGATAAAAAAGGGTAACCAAGCACTAAAGAAGAGCCCCAGTAGGACTCCCAGCGTGAGACTGGCCTTCAATGCTCTTCGACCCTGCCTGTGAGCCAGGTGGCGCTCACTGTTCGCTGAGGGCTGTGGTCAGTAAAGAAAGAACGACAGAAATGTGCAAAAACAATCATTACACTGTTATGTTTGCAAAAGCTGCTTTTCCCCCCACCTTGCATTGTTGATGTGGAAATGGTACGGTAATTGTTCACTGCAAATTAACATAGCATAACTATTCATATAAGAATTCAAATTTAAGCTTTTGAATGCCATTATGATATTGCCATTGTGTATTGGAATATAGCTTAACCCTTTTCCCACTGAACTATTAAGAAACAGTACATGTTTTTTTCATACAGTAATTAACTCCAGTATTAATAAACAGTAATGATTTTTTTTAATCATATTTTATATTTGATTAATTCTATGTTTTTATATTCTATTAGAAATCATTACTCAAATCTGCTTTTCATATTTCTATAATATGAATGCTTTATACAAAATAAGACTGAACCAAACTTTTTTTTGCTGTGATCAGAAAAGAAAGTTTTGTTATCACAATGCATGTATGTACATATATAGATATTTATTCTAGAGTGACAGTGCACTGCAGGACTCACTGATGCCCCCTGAAGTGGCAAAATTACACATTTTCCATTCCCACCCATTAATATACAAGAAAGCTCTGTCAAATAGTTGTTAACTGTAGTGGACATTATGCATTAAAGTGTTAAGATCTCATACCCAGAATGCACTATTTCAGTATAAGCTTTTGACCAATAAAAGACTGGCATTTTGACACAATTAGAGCTGAAAGTTATGCTAAGTTATTGCATTCAGGATGGATTTCGGGAACATGAATGTTGGTTTAAGCCATAAAAGACAGATCTCACGTGAATTAAATGAATTCATACATAATGTAGATCATGATTCCAGACAATTAAGAAGTGTAGATACATTTTTGACTGATTTCAAGCAATATTCTAATTTTCTGAGTTTTTTAATTTGAGGTTTTCTGAAGCTGCAAATCCTTATCAGGAAAATCTAAGCAAATAATAGCAGAAAATATATTGATTTGCATACTATTTGTCTATATATGTACATTTAATCTTTGAAGTTAAGTTACAGAAATGCAAGCACTTTTTCAGGATATTCTAATTTTCTGAGTAGTATCTGTACACTGCGCCTTCAGCTTTTACGTGGTTCACTCAATAGCATTTACACTTTCACTTTTAGTTCTTAGCATCTCTACAAGGTCTTTGCCATGTCAACTGAGTTTATTCTTGTCCTCTAAATATTCTCTTTGGTAAGGCTATTGAATTCCTCATGTTTTTTTTAAGTGAGGCAGTCTACAATTTATAAAAGAAAACGATTCATTCTGTGTTTTCAGGGGTTTCATATTTTCAATGCTTATGTCATTGAATGCAGCACCCTGGCTGATCTTGGTATGGTTTTCTTGAGAGCTCATAGTGATGTGGATTTTTTGTAAAACCCCGTTTCTAAAGAATAGCATGCCATTTGTGCAAAGTATGTTTGAACACTATTATGAGTACTTGGAAAAAAAGTAGTAGAAGAAGTTAGATACTCTTAAGGGCAGCCTCTCTACTCATAAAAGTCTATTCCTATGATTCTGCTCCAATACAAGGTCAGGGTACATTTTTAGTGTTTCTAGATTTTTACTGGCAAATTAAAATCTAGTCAAACGATTATTAATCAGTTCACACACACACACGTTACCCTCTGCTCTAACTGTTTGAAAAAGTAAAACTCCTCTCTCACCAGTACATTTTGTGACATCGGAGGTCTTTGATTGCTGCAGTCATCTCCATCCGGCTGAACTTGGCCAGCTGCAGCTCTGGGTGAAGGGGGTCGAGAAGGTTCTCCGAGGGAGTGATAATGGTGTGGAGGGTTGCTCAGTGCTGCGACCCTCTTCGCTTGCCTCCTTGCTGCCAGAAGGATCCGACAGTAGGTGAAGCAAATGGCGCTTGAGGGCAAAAAGAAGGTGAGCACGGACGCCACGAGTGCAAATGGCAGGGTGACCTGCAGGCGGCATTGAAAGGAAGGGCCACCTGATGGCGACAACTGAAAATAGGATTCTGGGTACAGTTTGTCAGAGAAGGAGCTGATGTTACTGATGCTGACTTCAGGTATGGCTGAGTATCCGCTCCTGTGACCTAAACTGTGCCATTTCATCTCAATAGGCAAGAAGGATGTTAACGCTGCCACCCCCCAAGCAGCTCCTACTAGAAGTAGCGCCCGAGGTGGGGTCATCCTCTGCTTGTAGCGCAGTGGTGAGATGATGAAGAGGTAACGGTCCAGGCTGATCACGCACAGGTTGAGGATAGACGCGCTGCAGCACATGACATCGAAGCAAAGCCAGACTGGGCAAAAGGCAGGCCAGAGCACCCAGGCCCCACACAGCACGTTGAGCATGGCCGGGGGCATGACCACCAGCGCCACCATCAAGTCCGAAAAGAACAAAGAGACCAGGAAGCAGTTGGAGGTGCAGCGTAAAGAGCGGTGGGCGAACACCAAGGCTATGAGCAGCATGTTGCCACAGACTGTCATGAGGATGATGGCAGTCAGCATGAAGGCCAACAACCACGGGCCACTGCCAGTGATGTTCCAGTCACTTGTGGTGGGAGAGCTGCCATTGTGGCTGCCTACAGAGCCAGACGAGTGAGAGTCAATCATAGCGATGGCTGGCGATAATCAATGAATCAGCTCCTTTGGGTTCCTCTACCAGGCGCAGCAAAATGACACATTCCCCCGCCCAGCGAGAGCTTCCACATGGTTCTTGTTTTGAGAACCAATCCAAGTCTTACAATCCTGTCCATGGATAAATATATCCAAAAACCCCTTTGGCATGAAGACCTCCAACTGGAGTGGTATTACTTCCACTGCTGCCAATGATTCAACTCTCCAACAGTGTTTCTCTCATCTCTTCGCTCTGACCAGCAGGTCCCTGCCTCATCCACAGCTGAGAGCCAGAATGAGCCAATCGATAGCTGAACGAGGGAGTTTTGAGCTGCATGTCACAGCGATGACAGGCTCCGGGGGAGGGCACAGAGAGAGAGGAGCTTTCACCACGCACACGCAACCAGTGCAGGTGAGAGGACTCACAGAAGATGAAGAGAGCGGGGAGTGATTCTCAGAAACTCAGAAGTGGATTTGCTCTGCTTTCGCTGAGCCGGAGCGCTGCTGCCATGGATGAGTCCTGTTATTCTGCGATGCAGCAGAGGGGAGCAAAAAACCAACACATGCACAAAAAAAGTGCAACAGTCATTAACAAGCAGGGCTCTGTTCAGAAGTGCTCTACTGGGATCATGCTCCTTGTAAAAGCCGCATCTCTTGTTTCTGTTAATCCCTGTGGCGAGCACTTCATCGTGTCTGCCGGCCGGAGCGCACAGCTACTGAGAGAGAACGTGTCAAAGCATTGAGCTGTTAATGCATAACCGTGCACAATCACAGCCAAGATATGCTAATTCTCCATCATAGGAACTGTGTGGGTGGTCTTTCTCCTTGTTTGGTTGTGGTGATTTAACCTGTGGTGAAATTGTTTCCACTTTGGAGATGCATTATGAAGAACCGAAATGTTCCTTTGGAGAGAAAATGATTTTCTCTTTTCATATGGAAGTAGTTCTGATGTATGTAGGTTTCAAAGATAATGTTGAAAGTGTTAAATGTATTTTAAAAAATCTGCTAAGGGTTTTGTAACCTTTTCTTTTGTAACACTTGCTGTTCCCACTCCATGTGTGTATGCATTTTACCTCAGATCAGTTTTTACACCTCCTTTGCTCATGGTCGAATTTTAATGATATCCATCAGTTCTTTTGCTTTTAAAAGAAATGGAAAACAACAATTACATTGCAGATGAATATGTTAATGTATATGTTTTTATAAAAAAAAATCTTATACATATAAAAAAATATGTCTAAGTTTTTAGAATAACTACAGTTTCCCAACCTAGAAGTTAAGTGCTGCTTCCTCATCCGTGTCTTTTGAAATGCACTCTATAATACTCAGATAAGACTCATTTTTTTGTACTTCACACATGGTTTTACAGAAATTTTTGGTAATAAGGGTCATTTTTACTATTCCACTAGTCTTTACTTTTGCCTCACAGCAAAAAGCTTCTGGGTTTGTGTATCCTCCCTACCTACAGGATAAGTAGATTCCCCCAAGATGCTCCAGTTTCCTGCCACAGTTTAAGAGTTCCCCGTTTTCTTTTTTCTTCTAGTAACAATTTCTGTTACACAAGGCTGAAAAGCAGCTGCATTGTATTTCTTTGGATGAATGTGAAACAATTTTCCCTTTATTTTCTTGACAGTGTTAAAAATGCAAATAGTTTTCTACACTGTTATAATGCAACAGCTTTTGAATAAACATATATGTGAATTTTCAATTAAACACCACAGATACACAGATGACATTTCTCACTAATGGTTCATTAGAAAGTGTAATGTACTTTTTCAGATTCATATTTAGCATTGGGGCTGTGCTGGTTTGAATTGTGTCCTCACAGATGGATGTGTGGCTCGGTCCGATGTGGAGTTCATGTGTTCATCCTGTGCACACGTAGGTTGTCTCAATACTCCAGCTTCCTCCCACAGTCCCAAATCATGCATGTTAGGGTAACTGGTGACTTTAAATTCACCCTAGGAGTGAGTGTGAGCATGAATCGTTGTTTGTCCAGTTTGTGTTGGCCCTGTAGTGGACTAACAACCTCATCAGAGCGGATCCCGCTTCTCACCCAACAACTGCTGTGATGTGCTCCAGCCCCACAGTCAACCCCACATTTGATTGAGTTGCTACAGGAAAGGAATGAAAAATCACCAATGACTAAGATAAACAGTGATCACAATTCCTCATCTTAAGAATCTTACAAACAATAAATTGAATTCACTACCCAGCAAAGAAAACTCAAACATAATATAGTCCTGCATATCGCAGCATCTCAATAACCTAAATTGAACATAATGTAAAGTCCTCACTTTTCAACTCCCCTCAGATCTGACTAATCTGCATCATCACTAACTTCCTGTCATCTGTCATTTCAGATCAGCTGCTACCAAGATTCTGACCCCTCACACCAAGCCCACTACCTTATGGAACTGCTTTTGCATTTCTGCACCCACTTTCCTCTTTGGCAACTTTATAAAAATTACTTTAGCCCACGTTTTAAAAAACTAACCTGAACAAAACATTTTTCAAATGCTATCAATACTTTATTTTCCAATTTATGTTAAATATCTGATATCTTTTGGTTGTTAAGATGTATAACAATACCTTTGAATCAATACTGTATATCAATATAATAGCACCACTGACTGAATATTAAATATTCCCGTCCCCTATAAAGCCCATGAAAAACTTAGCAACCAGAGGCGCTTTCTTTTATAGTTATGATTATTTTATTAAATAAACACAGACTGTCCTGATCAGGCACATATATCATACAGTCATACTAGGGAAAGGTAATCATAGGGAGACATGACTAACTGTAGAACAGTGCAAATGGTGACACTCCCAACAAAAATGAAACAAAATTATTGCAAAAATAAAATTTAAAAAGTCCCCTGATGACGTGCAGCTACTGCTCCTGTAGAGGAAAATACAAACAAGATGCATCAATTCTCATTTATCATAAACACAACATTAAACATTATAAAGAACTGTTCCTAACCCTCCAGAGAGGCATGGAGATTACTTATACCTTACTGGCAACTAAAACCTGCTTCTTTTGCATAAATCTTAAACTTTTAATAAGAAGGAACAGATTTAGATTTACAAAGTTTAAGATTTTTTTAAAAACCCAACTTGATTATGCTTGGATCTGATAAGAAGCTAAAGGTAAAAACCAAAAGTATCATCTGATGGCAGAATGTTTAGGCCTAAACAGATTACACTGAAGGATCAACAGATAACCAAACCTTTTCACTTGTGTGCTGCAGGTAATGTGACCTCAGGTCATTCTGACAGTTGGCATACGCCATCCCCAGTCCAGCTCCTGAGCCAAATGAAATTGGCCACGTGTGTCCTAGAAATGCAGAAAGACATCTTCTAAAACAGTAAAGATAGCACAGGAGAGTTAAAACGTACTTGTGTGTGTGTAAAAGCTCTGTTAAATGCTTAAAATTGCATGTTAAAAATCTACATGCTCTTTGTTGTGCTTTGAGGAGAGTTTATAAACTCGTATTGAAAAAACAATTGCAAAGCAGAACAGCATGATTTTGTGACAGAAAGACTGACTGCAGTTTTGTATGTATGATGAAGCAGAAACAGCAGTGCGTGACTAAATTCTGTTGCTCTTTTAAAGACTTCTTGTCTGAAAACTTCTACATGCAGTACAGCAGTAAATCCATTCAAACCACTCACTTTTGAAGAACAGGACAGAAAACACAATTCCTAATCCCAGCCCGGTACCTGAAACACAGATGACAATGACCGTATCACTTTACAAGACTACTATATTATTAGTTATTGTGTGTGTTGACATATGTAACACTGGCAAAAAGTATTTAACTTCTCTTTGCAACTCCCCCTTTCCACTACTTCCCTGAAATAAAAATGGACTTGGGGTTATGCATTAGGCTGGTTGGAAGCAGTCAAAGTTAGTGTGTTTGGGGGGGGATCCCTGGAAAGTGGTAACTACATAGATTATGGTGCTTCCAATTACCTGCAGTCAGAAAATTGGTTGATAATAAGTTTAACAAATAGCACCTTTATGCAATCTCAGAGTCACGCGATCCAATTATGTTTGCACCTGTTACATGTTTTATACAGTAGAGGCACACAAGAATCTGCAACACTACACCACTAATCAGAGGTGCTACCAAACCAGCATGAAAAGCAAGGAATTCTCTAAATAGGCATTGCTTTTTAAAAAAAAAAAAACCCCAACAACCTTCAAATCGTTTGTTAACAGCAGGGATCGCCACCATTAACCTTAGGGCCAGTGTCCTGCTCAGTGTTTCCCTGCTGCAAAACACCTAACGCTAATTAATTGGTTCTGCACAAGCCTCTTAATGAACCATTAATTTGTGTCAGGTGTGATGGAGCTGGAAAAATATAAAACCGTGGCACTCGAGGTCCGGAGTTGGTGGTCCCTCGTTTACAGGCTTTTATTGTCAACAATTAACATATATCCATACACTATGCCCAGTTGTACAAAGTAGTTTTTCCTCCTCAGTATTTTAACTAACAAACAAATTACTATGAATTAGAACAGTGGCATGGTTCATACTGGCTCGCAGCACACAAATGACTCAACTTTTCTGAAGTAACAAAAACTCAGGCAGTAGTTTTGAGTTGTTAAAGGCTGCCACCTGCCGTCTATTCTAGCTGGCTACTGGAGTTGTAGTCGGTGACAATTAATACGTCATTGTCATTTTTTTTTTTTGTATTATTAAAGTAAACCAATTCAAGACTGAATAACACTGCTATGTAGGAGATAATCATTTCTGTTATACGGAGGGTGAACTCAATCAGGGAACCATCAACACTAGCTAGAAGGCGGTTCTATTTGGTTTCTTTTCAGCAATCTGAATCGATGGGAAAAGGGAAAATGTATATGCAACAAAGGCTCCAATGACTTACTTTTAATGGAGCTAATGAATCAACTTACTTTGTTAACAGTTTTAATTACAGTTATAGAGATGCGACTGATCGTTTTAATTGTCCTTTATAAGCCCTTTGTGGCTAGCTAGTTAGCCTCTCGCCCTGTCAATGACAGGAGTGGACTGCAGGCTAAAATCCTACTTACTGTCCTTATTCCCGGACATTAAAATATCCTTATAGTATACATTCGGGCATATTTACCTAGTTTAATGGCACCGTCTGCCAGACACCGGTCCCACTTTTTTCCCAGCTCCTTCTCAGACATACTGGATCAGCTTGCTCTGGAGGCTAGAAGTGTCAAATTCAGCTCTAGTGATGGCTTTGCGTGCTATCGGAAAATGTGGTTTATCAAGGATGAAAGGCAGAATAACGAAGCTATGAAGTGCGAGAAACTTTAGGGAGACTGTAGTTTGGCATGCTGATTTTTATAACTGATGTTACTGATATACGAGGATAAGAGAACTACTAATAAACACGTGTGTGTGTGTGTGTATAAGAACACGCGTCTAATTGAAAAATCTTTAATAGCCTTTTACCTGAACGCAGCATCACCCTACTTTGGCAGACATCGCGAGATTTAACAAATAAAAGCGCTCGATGTCTCCATCCTGTGGCTCAGAGAAGAAGACCAAAAATCATAAAACCTAAGGAATTCACTGAAGAAAAACCCAACAAATTACAGTTGCAAAGTTTTCACATTCATTTTATTTTACACAAATCAGTATTTTTTTATGAAGCCATTACATCATTTTTACCTAATTAACACTGATTTCCTGAGATGACAATATGCAGTGTACACACAAATTACAAAAAAAGTTGGCATGTTTTGAAAGTTTCACCACCAACAAAGAAGTGCCATCAGCTGATTCACGTTACTGCATCCAAATCTGACAATTACAAATAGAAAATCTGGTGTCATTCATAATGAAGGTACCAAGCCTAAAAATCCTGTTGTAAATTGTGATTGCCAAATGGGTCCAATTCATTGACTGACAATGATATAAAAAAGTTTGAATAAATGAATGAATGAATAAAAAAGTTTCCTCCATCTCTTCCACAGGAAAATTTATGTGAAACAGCCAAAAGTCATTTTCTTGGCAATAAGCACAGTCTTAAATGGTGTTACATAGAGAACAAGATGGCTCATTCTCAGCTGGGGTGATTGTGGGCATTTTATTCATTATGAATGTATGTGTACAGACAGCAAAGGAACCCAAGAGGTAGAAACTGTGTCCTTAAAGACTAAATATATCTTCGACATAAAAGCAGAAAAAAATATCTAGCGTGTTTGTAAGTCTTTACTCCAAAGTTGATATATCAGACAATAAACATTTAATTTAAATTTCTATATTATGTGAAATTTGTTCAAACATGGCTGCCAAGATTATAAAATTACCGTACATAGTGATATTTGCAACAGCTGTCGTAATAATATACCCACAGGTATGTTTCTGATAGCTAGAATGCTGTCTTTATATTCACTAAAAATTCTGCTCCACCGAAAGGAAATTTAAAAAAAAAAGGTGACCCAGGTTAGACAACATCAATCCATTTCCTGGTTGTTGTTATTTCTGGTCCAACCACAGTTCACCCTGAAGTTGTTTGGATCAGTTGTTGGAGCCTGGATGAGGAGACTCTTCCCATGCTGTTACTGCTTCTGCTGGCTGGTGGGTTTCTTCTCTCATCTTCACAGATCCCTTGCTGATGGTCAGAAGGTCTCGAAGTTCCTTGTTTTCAATCTGTAAAAGTCAAAACAATCAAATCAGTGGATCCAAAATCAAAATCATACAGGGGGGAGGACAATGTTTTTAACGTCCAAGTTGAAATGCTGAATAGAAAAAATTCCAAACAAAGTGGATGAACTTTCAGGAGGATTAAGCCGGATAGCTGTGGATGATTCTTGGCAAACAAAACTGCATCATGGCTGAACAACTGCAGGTAAATAGTGAATGACCTTTTCATTAAAACTGACGGAAATTATGTAAGAGTTAAGAGGCTAAAAGTTTAATGTGCACATATTTTTCCTGTTCACTTAAATTCAGAGTTAGTTGAATCTCCTTTCTGGGATAATCCCCAGCTCGAGTTCTGCAGGGAGCAAAACAAAGTTACAGATCTGTGTGTTGTTTTTTGCCTTCCATGTAAGTTGCAGAGGAGGCGTTGCTCAGATGGAAAATAAGGCAAAGTTTGAGTCCTTCCCTCCAAACAAACATATTAAGTCACTGTTGTTGGACTGTTTGCTTATGTTGCCATATTATTTGGTGTCTAGTTATTTTTCCATTTGTGTTTGTGTGCATTCTTCAAAAATTTAAATAAAATGATGGTCACAAAAAAAGATAGAAATAACAAAATCGCAAAAAAAGACCTTCCAGGAGTTCTCATGTTATTTTACATATTTATAGTGTTGTGACATTAACAACTGATAATTGTACCAGGAAAACTTCCAATCGTGACATCCCTAAAGTATGCAGTTTCCCAAAAACACAATAAGTGTTGCTCTTAGTTTATGCTCACCTCTAGTTGAGCAAGCCTCTCTCGAACAGAGCAGTAACGCTGGTCATCCACCTGCACAGCTCTTCTCATCACCTGCCCCATCTCACATATCCTCTCCACCTGCCCCTGCACTTCCTAAAGAACAACAAAAGTGCAAGATTTTTCAGAAAACTGGGAGATTTAAACATCTTTAAAATATTGTTTAAAAAAAAAAGCGACTGAATATTTTGACAACGCAAAGAAAGCTGTTATACTTTAGCGTGATCTTCATGAAGGCTGAGCACTGGTTTGGTATCAAGCTCCTTCTTTGCCATCATCAACTGGAGCATCTGCTTGCGATATCGGCCCATAATCAGCTCTAGCGCATACTGATGTTCTTCAAGGGACAGCCATAATTCTGCAGAGATGAGCATCAGTTGGGTTAGTACAGGTGCAAAACACCAACCACTGGATAACCAAAACAGATAACAGATAGGGGGATTACCTTTATTCTCCTGCTGCAATTCCTTAATTTGAGTGTTTTCTTGAGTCAGAAGGACATGAGGCTTGTACTTGGTAAGCTCCTGGATCTCTGAACTGTCTTCTGTGTGCTGAGAGACAACAGTAAATACATACACATTATATATCTATATAGCCATTTAGATAGATATATGTTTAGATATATGTATGTATGTATAGATAGAAATTCGTACCTTGTCAGGGAGGGCATTTCCCACCTCTCTCATGCTCTGCACTCTCCGGCTGAGGGCCCCGGACTGCTCTATCAGTCCCTCCGCGGCTGTGTCATGCTCGTTTAACCTCTCGAGAAGGGTCCGAGCATCGCCCAACACTTTTTCTAAAGTGCAGGCCATTTACTGGGAAAGGACAAGTCGTGGCTGTAACGTGAAGGAGTTCAATCAAAATACCAACTAATCGGGGCAAAAATGCCTCGTACTGTTAGCTTACAGCAGCGATATCATTGAAGCAGCTCCAATGTCTTTACAGGACAGCATGCATACTGTGATTTACTTCGATAATACTTTCCAAACTAACTGAAAATTAATCAAACGCGCAGTAAAAATAAGTATTCCTTTTGTTGTCAAGTTCGTCGTTTCCCTGCGAGGCTATAATGTATTCCGTCACTTCCGGGTTTTTTCTTTCCGCCCCCTTCTTTATATGCTGCGTTTGATGACAGCTGGGAACATGGAAAACCTTTCCACGAACGCTCTAGTGTAGACAACTCAAAAAAGTCAGTTTTTTTTTTCGTAGTGTAAGTGAGAATAGGGTAACCAAGCTTAGGTCTCCCTTTTCTATTAAACATATAAAATGAATCTTACAGAGTAAATACATATGTCTGTAATCACGCTAAATTTTCTTTAACAACTCTTAAATCAAAGCCTGTTTTCAAATGTTGGTATAATCACACGTAAGGACACCTTTTTCTTCAAGACTGTTTGTCAGGCACCACTGAGAAGCCAGTTTTGCATCTTTAATTAATGTGTGTTGATCACTATTTTCAATTTTCTACTATTTTCTATTCTCTACTCCGACTTCCCAGTGGGTAGACCGCGGCAAGAGCTTTGATTTCCATCTGCCATAGGCCACTGGCTAAGTTACATAAGAAATCCAGTCTATCTAAGTCTGCCGCTGGTTCAAAGTGATTTGAGTATAGAAAAACTCAGAAATGGAATTTCGAACTTAGTTTTGGCAAAATATGTTCTCTAACATAAGAAAAAAGTCTCACGAGTATGTGAACAGCTTGAAAAACATGATCTTCACTGGTGTGTCTTTAGTCTTCCATGGATCAATGCAGGAGTACAGAGTCAGCTGCAGTGGGCTGCAAAGACTTCCTCCAGGGTAGTAGATGTTAAAAATGCACACACAGAGGTGCAACAAGGTGCCACTGCCAAGTGAGTATAAGCTCAGTCCTGCCTTAATTGTAATTCCTGTCTTTATCAGTGGTTGAGAACTCTTTTCTCTTGTTTGTGTGCCCCAGGCTTAAGCATGCAACGCCTGAAGATTCAAGGTGTTGCCAGGTCCTTAAATTGACCAGTGTAACTTTTTTTAAAAAAATCTAATTTTCTTTTTAAACATGTATAGCTGATATCTCTCTTTCTTGATGCAATACAGTTTTAAAACCTCTTCATTTTATAGTTTGGTGTAATTGAAGGAAATACGGATCTCTTTCCTGGAGCAGCAAAGGGTCAAAAGACAGTATCACAGAGTTTGATCAATTCATTTATCTTTTCACATACCAAGTCAACTGTTCATAGATGCAAGTTGAAAATCCAGCATTTTTTTTAATTTGTTTATTCTTTTAAAAGCTCATTTGTGTTAGAAATACTTGATACAACATGTAAAATTGCAACTTTGTTCATACTGAGTGAAGAAATCTAAAGGTTATGCTTAGGGATCTTTAGATTTGGGGAACACTTAATTTTCATAATCTTTCACCTGAAAATATTTGTGCTGTTTGATAAAGATCGTTTATATCTGAAGAAAGGACTTGTCTGGGTTTTTTTTGTTTTTGTTTTTATTATAAACCAAACCTGCAAAGAACCTGTACCAGGAACCAGGTTTTCCTGGTGCTTTGACAGCAAGCAAACAAAGTTTTTTGAGAAAATGCGACAGAATACTTCACATCTGGGACCTGAACGTGAAAGCTGTTTTTAACCAACTCTCAGTCTAAAAGGATATTCTTTCCTCTTGTTGTATACATTTGCTTTACTCTTACTAGGATTATTATAGCTTCTTTATATTATAATGTAATCTTGTTTTATATAAAAAATAATCATTTTGCATGTGTTTAAAATGTTTAATCATGTTTTACTAACCTTAGCTGAATAGAAGAGTGGACACATTTCTAGAACAGTTTGTAGCCTGCATGTCTTATCAGCTCAGGAATTGTGCTGGGAGACACTGCGCTTCTCAGACCATTTCAGCAGCTAAGCCTAAGAATGACCTCTCTCGAGTTATGTATTATCTGCTATTCCTAAATAAAGAATAATCAATTGGAATAGAATAATTCTGGTGTTTATCTCTTTTATTATAATGCTGAAGTCAACCAACATGTCTCTTTCTGATATTTAAAGAGTATCAAAACTTCACTCTTCTCACCCTCTGTTCTCATATTTATTCACATGAATCCCAGTTGTATGAAAATCATAAAACTTTGCTTGTACTATTGCAGCCACAACAAATTATGGGATGGATTGTTCTTTGAAAAAGGGACCAGCATTCCGTATGCTAATGGATAATATAAGCTTTGAAGCTCATTTCCTTCCTTCCTTATATATACAGAATTCAAACATATCTTATCACAGGTGCTGCCTAGATAGTTCTGAGTCTTTTGGCTTGATCACTAAATTCTTCATGGAAAAAAAGGCTCACAACACAAGACCAAACTCTTTAAAACAATCACCAGATGTTTATTTCCTAAATATTTATTTTTTCTTACTGATGCAGACATTTTTTTAAAAAGTTGGAAAAAACAGGTGTCAATGTCCACTGTTTTATTAGCTTTTTGTTACATCACTGTCTTTAAAAAATGCTAAGTGACAATTATTAGGGACAGCGCAGGTCAGGAGGATCTACTACTGCAAGAAAGAGACAGAAGAGAGATCAACTTTTAAACCCTCACTCTAAATAATAGCTGCCACGATTAATAAGAATAACATATTAAAAAAATTATTAAAAAAAAACATTTCCTCTAATAACTCTGGTGCTCATGGCTGAAAAAGCTTTGGCATGAAATTAGCTGTGCATCACAAATTTACTTTATTAAAAATACTTCCACACTTTACATCTTGGATGCACACCAGAAAGTATTTTTGCACGTTCTGACTGTTGCTAATCGATTGATTCTAAATGCTCCTCATGTTTTGTAGATAATATTTGTGGTTTCTTTGATAATCCACTTTTCCAACTGGTTGATATTGGACCAAACCGAACCAGAGTCCCCATCCTCCTCAGAAATTTGCGACTTTAATGTAACAGGAGGATGCAAATGATTACCCCGCATGGGAAATGAACCCACACTGAAGTATTTAAGCTTCTTTCAGCATGTGAAAGGGGTTGCTTGTTAATCGGACCGATGCAAATTTTTCCCATCATTCTGTTACACTCACACGATGCTGTTTGCATATATACTTCTCCCTTTTGGTGTTTCTAGAAACATAATGGTAAAAAAAACCCAAAAGACAACAAATTGAGGACACTTCATTTCCAGGTTACATCAGGTTACAACTTCTTGTAAAATGTAGCCACAACATGCCAGAAAATGCAGATAAATTGTTCCAGTCTGAAAAACCCTGCAAATCTGTGACTTTACATACGATCTGAGCAGTTTAAACATGCATAGGTGCGTACTCACCTCCGCCTTCGAATTCGGGACAGGCAGATACAGTTTAAAGTCTGCAGGGAGCTCATCTTCAGAGTATAGTTTGTCGGAAAAATACACCCTCCTTAACCGACAGTTTGCATGAATCTGAGAGCAAAGGAGGACTCTAGCTCAAAGTACTTCACATAGAATCATAATAACGTTACGGATGGTTCAAAGAATGCGCACCAACCTGTACACGCAGCGTCTGTGAATAATTGGTTCCATACGCTTTCCTGGTCATGTCTGATAGGTCAAACTGTATCTGGTTCCAGCCGTCATCGAGTGCCATGGGGATGCCGCAGGAATAAGGCGTCACATGGGGCACCTTCCGATAAGTACTTGTTCGAAATGTTCTCCGAATATTTATATCATCCATCACCTGAGAGATTCAGATATATAGACACCAAGAGAGGCCAACATGATCATGAATCACAGAATTTACTGTAAACCAACAAGAAATAGTGGGTCTGAGAGTGTGTACCTGCACTTCAAAGGTAAAATACTTTTTGAGGTTCTTTATGATCATGACTAAAAAAGGAAGCGTGATCCCAAGAGTTTTCTTGGGATCTGCAGGACATGTTATATAGTTGGTCCTGCAAGGTAAGGAGAGTTAAGGGAATTTTGAGTGAGAATATAAGTCACAGATGCAAATGGGCTTAAACATAGAAAAGCAAGACACATACACACAACCTGAGTGCAAACTGTCAGAAAATCAAATAAAATCCAGTGGATGGAAAGAATACTGGGTACTACAGCCGTACATGACTATAATCATTATCTAATTGCAGAGGTTAAATGTTAAGGAAATTAGTGAACATAACAAATAAGTCTATAAACAATTCCATGACAACTCACAAGGCATTTGCTCACAAGGC
The DNA here is from genome assembly GCA_036024015.1 of Craterocephalus amniculus. NCBI lineage: Eukaryota > Metazoa > Chordata > Actinopteri > Atheriniformes > Atherinidae > Craterocephalus > Craterocephalus amniculus. The sequence goes on along the minus strand of JAVQJG010231966.1, from coordinate 96,752 downwards.
AAATGCTCACAACCCTAAAAGAAAAACAGACAATTGCCCACAATTTTCCAAAAATGTCTACTTTAAATGAAAAAATCTTAGGGATAAGAAATATGCTTACATATTGACTATAGTTAATTATCATTAAAATATAATGCTTCAAACCCAATGCACTAGAGAAATATGTATATGAAATGAATCTCCTTTGTAGCTCTATCATATCTAAGGTCACACTTTATTTCACACACTGGTAAGGGCTTTGAACCTGTTCTAGATGCTGCTTATGTAAGGTAACATAAGGAAATTCAGCAACATTTTGATAAATCAATTTCACTAGGTTCACAATCAAGACAACTAACACCTGTACCGAAACAATGTAACCCCACCTCCAGACATTTACGTCAGGCCCATCTTCAAGTACACTCAAAGCGTAGACTTAGATATAGACCTCCCCTTTTTACATAGTTTAAACTCATTAAGTATCCTAAATCTGATTCAAGACTGACTTATCGTATGTCATGTTCTACACGTGGTAACAACCCCCCCCCCTTGAGAGATGTAGTCAAATAAAACAAAGAGGTGAGCCTGATGAGAAGTGTACAGGTAGTCTGAAGTCAATGGCAGATTACCAGTTATATAAACTTGTCTTTTGTCCATTAGTATTGTAAAGACAAACAATGTGCAGATGTGGTTTCGAGTAAGTAAAGATGAGTAAGATTTAATAATTTCATGGTGAAATTAATTATTTCTTGTACGCATTTTTTCTTATTAAAAAAAGAAAATTGAAAAAAGAACTGAATAACAGCTTTGTGAGCAATTCTAACTTTTTCCAATAAGGTTGTGAGCAACTGTCTTGTGAGCAATTGTCTGCACACTGTATGAACACATAAACCCACCTGACATTTCTTCCCTTAATTTCCACCACACTTGAGAGAAGGTCATTGTCTGTTACTCTCTTGATGTGACCACTTCTTGTCTGTAAACACAGAGTAATTAAGATACATACAATCATTTTTTTGATGATATACTGATGGAGTCAAGGCACATCTCAAAAGTCTGTCCCCACTTTGGCCAATCCCAACAAAAAGTGTGAATAAAAGAAGCGGAAGAAATTCTCAATCAGAGGTTAAGTTGTATTTTTCCCAGCAAAAAAGGCAAATAAAGAGAATATTACAATGACGCAGTATTTGCTAATGTCATGTCAAGTACTACAATTTTTGTTTTCTGGACACATGAATGATAATGGAAAAAGCACAGTGGAACTAGCTTTAGCACGACTAGCAAAGTGTGCTATAATATACAAGTCTTTCAGAATTCACCATCAATGATTAATACCTTTTCATCCCAAATTTGAAGTGGTTTGCTGCCGATGCTGTAAAAAATAGAAAGACATCCGCTCTGACATTCGTTTCTGAACATATTTGCTCTCAGTATCCAGCCGCTGTGCACAAACTGGTGCAGGCAACAAATTTGCTGCCAGCCCTTTTATATACTATTCCTTTGCTGGTTGTTGTGGTGTTACTAATGAAAAAAAACATTCTTTGGCTTTGTTCAAACCAGTTCTTTAATGTGGACAAGCACTCTGATGTGAACAGTGCAGTTGTCATGGTAACAGGAACACTTCATGAAAAGTGGGATTTTCGGCGCCCAAATTTCCCCAAAAGATCCCTAAATTTAGTCAGATGCCAAGTTCATCTGTTTGCACAAATTGTCAGAAACTAACAGCTTTCAGCGTTAGAGCCCCCTAGAGGCACTGATGGGTCTGATTAGGGTATGAATAGCAGAGGAGACTTCTAACTGCTTTATTTAACATGTTAAAGGCACCAACTCAGACTGTCCAGCCTGAATATCCTCACTCGGGATTGGATGAAACTAGGAGACATCGGCAACCCCCCCCCCCCTTTTGCGTTCTCTTGCAATACTTTTGCATTAGCAAAAAAAGTTTTTTGAGCATTTGTCTCTTTTTCCAATCAGGTTGTGAGCAATTGGCTTGTGAGTAATTGTCTATGCACTGCACTGTGTTGTTGGTTCTTCAGGTTTGCCTTTATCTTGCCTGGAGTGTCACACAGATATTGTGTCAGTTCTTGGCTGCAGAAGGGCGGAGTATGCTAGTCCACCCAGAAACCCATCCACCATGCTGCCTTCCTGGTCAGACATCTGGTTTATGTGGCCTCTCACAAAGCCTGCTGAGACATGGTGGCTGTCAGAATCCATACCCCCTGTCTCACTTTTGCAATTGAAGACATACATAAATGCCAAGTGTTTACTGCATATATTAAGTATGGTCTAACGTATTAATTAACCAAATCATGTGATGTTTAAATATATTCCATTCTGTAGAGACGGGGGAAACAGATTCTAGCAGGCTGTTATTCTCAGTCTGTGCCACCTATTTAACTTTTGCATATGCATGCCAACTTCCTCATATTTCCTGCTGTAATTAGGTTTGACGTAAGGTATTGATAAGTGAAAACACATGATGGTTGGATACAATACAATTTACCGAAAGTGGATTCTGGTAGACTGAAAATTGTGAACTTATCCATATTTGCAAAAGTTTTAAAATATGGTTAGGTGTCAGCAAAATACCTTGTGTTTGAAAACAAGCTGTGCTTAAAGGAGAGATGACTTGAAACACCATGCATGATAGATTATCTTACTTGTACATTAAAAATACAATAAATGAAATGGCTTTCTGGTACAAAGTATAATTTTTTCTTAAGCAAATTGCATTTTGGACCAGAGCTAGCCTGAAAGTTCATTGGCAGTGGAAAAGAAGAATAAAGATATCAAATAGTGTATAGTTCTCCACTGTCTTGTATTTCATTTCAGTCACTGAGCCTAAGGAAGTGTAACAATCAGGGTTTTCTGGATCAATTATCACTTTTAAACTTTTTTAAAATGAAATAATTTAGGGTATACCATGTTTTTTTTATTCGTAATAACAACCCTAAAAGAAAAAGAGACAATTGCTCATTTGTTTTTTAGAAATGTCTACTTTTAGTAAAAATAGTTAGTTAGGGATATGAAATATGTTCACATATTGATTAGAGTTAATATTTATGAAAGTATAATGCTTTCAAACCCAATGCACTAGAGAAATATTTATATGTTGTTTGTCCTTTGTAGTTATACCATATCTAAGGTTACACACTGGTGAGGGCTGTGAACATGTTTTAGATGCTGCTTGTATAAAGTGACAAAAGGAAATTGCATGTCAGATCAGATCTAGAGTGAAAGTTCATTGGGAATGGAAATGTGGAATAAAGATATATTTTTTTGGTTAACTTTATTGTTAAGTGGATGAACTAAATTATTTGAACTACGACTCAAGCTGCAACTTGATCTCCTTTTCTCTGACAAAATGACAGAAAATAAAAAAAGAACCTCCCCCACAACCACACACACACATACACACACGTAATAATCGAAAGCTACTGAAAACTTAGCAAAAACCTCGCTGAAAAACACCAATTACAAAGCAATAATTCAAGCAACATGGTTACTATCATTTTGTCCGTTTACGTGGTGAAATCAGGCTGAAATGCATCATTTAAAGGCCATCACACAATACTGAATGACTGTGCGCGCTCCCGCGCTAGGAGATATAAATTGTGTCGGGAATAAGTACCTTGACACAACACTTGTGGTCAGCTGAGGCACACCTTTGATTACTCGGTCACTACGTTTGTTTCGTAAGCAGGCTCGTCCCCCAGTCATTCCCGTTATGGTAGCTCCTGCCTTTTGACTCTTTGTTGAACTTCACGTTGTTAAATATCGCGGGAGCCGCCTCCCTAATCACTACGTAATGTGCCGTGCTGCTTCTAGCGGCGCTGGTGACAGTGCTGAAAGCTGTTGGGGTGAGTTTTTATTAGTTTTGATGTTTTATAAAACTATTTGATAGCTATTTAACTTATACTAGTAACGCGTTTTCTTTTTCTTGCCCCGTCGTTCTTTTGAAGTGAACAGGTTGTGTAGCGCTTAGTCGTACGCAGAACTCGGGCCTGGGTGGGGGCGGCCGTGTTTTTCCTCAACATAAATCACACAAGGGCCAACCAGTGCACTGGCTAGCTGTAGCTGCTACCCAGCTAGCATAGCGAATGGCCCTCTTACAATATTAACAGTTGGAATAATCAAGCTGATATTGATATATCCAAAAATATTCGGATATCTCCCAAAAATGGTACTTTTATGACCTCCATGTGCCCCACTATATAGTCAGACGCGGCGACTGCGAAGATGTGAGCACGATCCTCGTACGTAGCTTCTTTGTTGTCCAGTCCTCGTGTCGCTAGCCCACATAAAGTTGCACGTTCCTTGTCGCTCACAGTTGCTAACGTTTTATATTGGCTACATTTAGCAGGAAATGAACATCGCAATGACTTATCGTTAATGTTATTACTTTAACTATTCAGAACACTTTTTTGTGTAATTTCATCGGAAGAAATCCGTCTTAAACATTGTCGCCCCAAGTATGACCCAGTTTCACTAAATGTTTCATTAGCTTTTATATTATGCGTGCATGACACGGGTGCTAAGTTAAATGAGTTTGTCGAATTAAAACAAACTTGCATAAATATGTTCAGTTGCCCCATCAAATTCTAAAATATACATGTTTTGTAAAGTAATACCTTCCGTTAGGTCTCAAAGTAAGAATGTACTGATTGATCGCTACCGTATTTTGCTAAGTCTTCATGCCAGTCATGGCTACCTTTTTTTTATGAAAATAATGGGGAAACGAAGCACGGTATAGCCTTTATTTCGACACATCGTAGCACAATAACCTTGTTTTAGTGTGTTAATTCATCTTTTTAAGATGAAGAAACGTCTGAGAGAAATGGCTGTTTACGACTTTTGCGTTAGCAAGACGCTAATTCGCTAGTTTGCTTGTCCACGCAAGGTCATTAAGCGATAAGAGGTATCCCTTACTGTGTTAGTTTTATTCAACAAGCAGTGAAAAACAAATTTAAGCTGTGTTTTGACTTTTTGATCATATTTCTTAGTTTGACAAGCGTTTGCTTTCGAACCGGTTTTGCCGAGTAGTGACGTTTCTTGTGGCGTTGCATACCGCAACGTGTTGGCTCAGGCCATATTGGCTGCTCCAGCTGAGGATAGCGGATTGTGAACGAAGTCGTATGTAGCCTATGTTACAGCAGTTGTCTCTTTAACCCAAAACCAGGCTCTGATTCCTCGATTATATTTACGGGATAACTGGTTTATCTGTGTAGCAGTGCTGATTAGGAAGGAAGAAAATGGCTAATCGCAGCTGTTTGTATCGTGGAACAGTTTTCTATTTGCACTTTACTAGAAATGAACAAACAAAGGGGCAGTAGAAATGCCTTCTCTCCAAGGTTATTTTCATTGAAAAAAAAAACTGTTTTTCACTTTAGTTTGCTTCAGGGCTTTAGTTTATTCATGTCATACTAGGACTCTGACAAATTAATATAAATTAAAATTGACATAGCATTATATGGGTTCATATTTATTTGTGATAGCTCAGAATACTGTTTTTAACAAGCCCCACATAATCCATTCGTGGTTTCTTGCAACCTCATATTGTGACTGGCTGGGATATGGGACAGTCATTGCGACACAGTCACAGCAGCATATCATGTGTCAAAGGAGGGCTCAACCAGCTTGTTTACAGAGCAGAGTATTTGGGTCAACAACATTCAACCCTAACCAACTGATGAGAGCAAGTTTCTAAGTAAACTTAAAAGAAAGGGCTTTATTCTTCTAGCTGGCAAGATTAGCCTTATCGGTACATGTGTACATTTTGTGGAAAAACACTTTAGGCTTTCTTGGCAAAAGCAAGCACTTTGGTTTGAAGTGCTACCATAAATATCGCCTGAACTAAGGGTATGCACAACGACCTTTTTATACTCAGCACTTGCTTGCTTGTCAGATGCCTAGCATTGTGCACTCAAGAGACATTTGAGGAAAACACAAGTTGTGATTAGAAAATTCCAGTTTTTGAAATGGACTAAAAAAATTAGTTTTCACATTGCAGGAATTTTCAATTAACCAGAAGTATAATTGTATTTCTCAGTTTCACTGAAATATTGTGGAGCCCTTGGGCCTTTATGGTTCAACCCTAAAAGTAGGCCTAAGGTCAAAGAGATTGGTTCTTTATCTAACTATATCTGCTCTTTTCCCCACAGTATGAAGTGAAAAAGAACTGAATTTTTGTACCATCCGCAACTGCTTCAAGTTCAGATCACGACAAAGAAACTGAAGACAAACATCCCAGAAAAAGTTGCAACACTGAAAACACGTGGAGGAAAAGGATCACGTCAAGGATTTAAAATACAAGAAGTAACCAAATCCTGAAACGACCAAAGAAAACGCACATCAGCCCAGCTGAAATGCAGAAGAGAAGCAATCCTATGCCCAAGCGTTTTCTGAGAAGATAACTGATCTGAAACCAGAAGTTTGTGCCTACTCAACAGCTTTGACAAAGCACACGTCCCAACGCTGCTCCTAGCCCTCCTCATCCTCACTGCACCGCCGGCTCACCACCAGGTGTGGAGTGGGCTGCTGTCTGCTAGTGTCCCCATAGTTCCCTCCCATGTCTCCTTCCCTCTTTATCTCCCCCTTTTTTTTGTAACCTTTTTTCTAAGCAGTGTTATTGCACCTGCAATTGCCTTTTGATCGCTCTTTTTTTTTTAAAAAACTTTATGCAACTGTCTAGACCTTGTGCCAGAAACCTGTAAGAAGCGTGTGTGTGTTAAACTCAATTTGTGTGAAGAAGTCTGCTAAATCATCAACATCCAGACAATAACAAGATTCAAGACAAGCATTGAAGGTGGGTCTCAGTTGTAGTCCTTCATAAAATGTTTCATGTTAACGACTGTCTTTTTACATTATTTTATTGGCATGGTGTTTTTTTTTTTCTCATCTGAGATTTGACATAGTAATTGACAAAAATGTCTTTTGAATAGATCAATGATTATTACGGAGTTCATAAAGTTTCTTACCTCTGAAGTTGTTATAAAATGCCTCTTGTGACACTTGGTTCTCGTTCAGTTTGGTAAGTTAAGTTGCAGTCACTGGTTGCAAAATCCAGGTGCTTTTTTTGGCAAAGCTCTTTGAAACCAATATCTGGGCTCGCAATTATGAAAGGCAGTGTTCTCAGTTTGTTTTGTTTTTTTGCTTTCCTGCTGAAATTGCAGATTATTATACTTCCAAATCAGGAAGTTCCCATCTTTGGACAGAAATCAACTGCCGTTTGTAGATGATTACGTGTCTTTTGTCCGATATGGAGTTGGAACATTTGATCATTAACTAAGTAACTTTCATGGGTTTTTTTGTAAAACGTTGCTCTTCAAATCTTTGAATATTCGGCCTGAACCATCAGCTGCTGCTCCGTAAAGTTATAGTTCACTTTAGTGGAAGAAAAGGATTACTTTCCCACACTCAGCCCCGCACCCTCTTCTTATGTTGTTTAAGTGATATCCTCCCTGATTTTTTTCCTTTTTTTTTTTTTTTTTAAACCTCCCTCTGGATTAAAGCCCACACAGCTATTTTCCTTTGTCACACTTGGCACACTGGCTGACCTATCTTCCTTACCCATTATGTTTGTTCCTCTCTTCACCCTTGCAGACATCCAGCTGTGTATCATTGGGTGGTTACAAAACAGTTATAAATCAAGCAAAAAATTCAAACAAGTAATCACGTATTCAAGCAAGTTTGGTCCAAGTTAATCAGAAAATATGGGCAGCCCATGGAAAGGCTTTGTTGAATTTACCTTGCCTGCGTCGCCACCCACCGCGTTTGTTAGTGCTGACCTGAGCAGCACCTCCCCTGTCGGACTCAGCCTGTCACCGTATGGCCGATCCGTAAGTCTCACCTTCCCATCTCTTTTCTACGTGCCCCGCCCCATCGAGCACCCATCCACCCACCTTGCCCTGCATCTTTTGCTGTGAATGGCCTAATCTTTCATCCTTTTCGGGCTCCCGAGACTAGCCTCTACTTATGTTGTTGCAGGGTGAGAGGTGTTCTGGCGACTAGACTATAGGAATTTGGCGCGTTTTTATTACTTTTCCTGGAGAGCTTTTATTCGTTCCCCTCTCCACCATCAGTATGATTATAATCTATAAAAAAAACTTACGATGGGTCGTGACAGGCAAATCCTAATGTACATATTCCTTACGCGGACCTCTGCTTAAATCGGGCAACACAAATGGCACCCAAACTGCGTATTGGCTAACCCCAGGTTAAATAGGAAACTTTTTTTGATGAAAGACTCTTCCATCAGTACTGAAATGGCACATCATTTCTTTGGCCAAAATGTTTTAACTTGATAGTTTTTCGAAAAACTTCCTTGGTAGCAACCCTATCCGATGTTGAGGTAGAAAAAGTCAAAAGAGCTTACACTGAAAATGCTGTACAGGGTCTAACAGAAGAGGCTGCCCTGGGATCCCCCTCATAAACCCATAATCCATCACCAGCTCTCTGTCAACTCTAGATGCACTGCTATTTGACCTGTCATTTGCATTTCCCAGTTCTCCATCTTTTAGTAGTTTTTATTTTACTTCAGTAGCATTAGCAGCACTGCGCTTAAACCACTACATCTTATGTGGCTTTGCCAAGAAGATGATACAGTCTTTCAGTTTCCTGTTTGCTGTCTTTGTAAAGCATTCCTGTTTTAATTCACTGCTTTGAAACCCTTTTTAAGGTTTTTGGAGTGATTGTTAAAATGTGAGCTTGTTCAGGTTGAAAGGCTGTTGTTACAATTGACCTTACGGTTTTCTTACCAGGGATTCAAGGATTTCAAACCAAGTTTAAAATTAAGTTGTAATAAAATGGACATTTCTGTATTCTGTGGTGTTGAAATGTGGCATTTCTGTGGCAAACTATCAAAAATTGAGATCGTCAGTTAGACATAATGTATATTTCTGATGACAAGCCTGAAAATGACGGTTGTTGCTATTCAACTCATTAAATGGTGCCGTGTTATCAGAAGAGGAGGGTGTGTCAACTTGTATTGTTGTGCACCCTTTTAAAGCTGTTGCCTTTTTTCAACAGCATATCCCAGTCCTATCCCCTGTGTCAGAAATGGACAGGGGTTCTTCTGAACCCCCAGTGGCTCGCAACACTGGCTCTGCCCCGTATCCCTCCACTGGGCCCATGCCTATACCCCGCTCCTCCTCTGTTTCTTGCCATCCCCACCCAGGAAGTAAAAAACACAAGCGGACCCCCTTGTATCAGAGATCTGTAAGAGGATATACTTCATGGTCCCCATACTGACCAAGCAGCTTTGTTGGCTGCTGTTGTGTGACTTTCCTAACCGCATGGTTTGAAGTTTTGCAGTAACAGCCGGTTTTTTAATGGTGTTCACATTGTTTGTGTTCTTATTGTTGTTTTAGCATCATCACTGGTGAGTTGATGGATTGAGGAAGTTGGAAAGGTTTTTCAAAACTGCATGGAAGTGCAGGTTTTTGTCAAAGCACTTGTCTGTCTGAAAATTGCTTGACAAATTGAGTAATTGTAGCTTTTCTTGCATGAGGAATCACCACAGTAGGGTAGAATTGTTCTAAAGACTTTCTGTATAGTGAAATTTTGTTCCTCAATGCTGATCTGAAGGCTTTAAATACTGTTTTAGTTTGGTTTTGTTTTCCCCAGTGCCACACCAATTTTTTTAAAGGTTCTTTTAAGGGTTCTGCAATTGCATGTTCATGGTTTTATTTATTTTAGGTTGGCATAAAGCTCTGCATTACAATGTTTTGTACCCTTCCCTCCCCCCCTTCTCTTGTTCCATGTTGAGCCAACACTGGATGCATTTTAACGCTTTCTCTTCCTCTCCAGATGAGTTTTGATCCGGGAATGCTTCATAACAATGGACACACTGCATATGCCAATGGCACAGGACCTGGCATCAGAGAGACTGGTGTAGTGGAGAAGCTTTTGACTTCCTATGGGTTCATCCAGTGCTCCGAACGTCAAGCTCGGCTCTTCTTTCACTGCTCCCAGTACAATGGGAATCTACAGGAGCTTAAAATAGGAGGTAAGAAATGTTAGCCTTTTTGTAAATTAATCTGTTAAACTGAACAGACATTCTCAAACTTAAGTCACTTTTTTCTGTAATCTGACTGAATTGTCTCTTTTTTTTCTTCTTTCCTTCCCATCAGATGATGTAGAGTTTGAGGTATCCTCTGACAGGCGCACTGGCAAGCCCATAGCAGTGAAGCTGCTTAAGATAAAGCCAGAAGTGCTGCCAGAGGAGCGCATCTCGGGCCAGGTGGGGCCAGACCTGCACGCCTATCCCTTTACTGTGCTGCATGGTTATATTCATCCAGTTAAGGAACACCGTTTTACTTTTGGTTATGTCCATGTCTGTCAGCTTTGCTCATGACACTTTCCTTCCCAAGGGATGGCTTTTGTCAGGAAATGAAAAAAACTTCTTTTTCCATAATCCTGCACCCTAAATTTTCAGTGTTTAGATTCCCATTGAAATCCAGATAAATTTTGTGTTGCTGGCATGCATGTTTGTTTGAGGTGATGAATGTAAATGTGTTAGAGTGTAAATTCTTTGTTCATGCCTAATGAGTAGTCTTAAGATTACAACTAATTAAATAAGTGTGTGGTGCACAGTCTTAGGCTGCCGCATTCATTTGATATATCTATCGGGTGAAGTTAAGCCCAGACTTCAGTCACTGGTAATGTGCAAAATAAATGTCAATTATGGCACTGATGATGAACGGCGCACATATAATTTTATGTGCATGACTCTTAAGCACCACACTCTTATATAGTATTCAGTTGTTAAGTGAAGTAAACAATCTTGTGCAGTGGCAATCACTTGAACAGCTACTTTACCAATTGAAATTCTGCCATTTTGTCCATGTTTAGAAATGTTTGTCCATAAGTCGTTTTAAGCAAATTGAAGCATTTTATTAATGGCCTCTGATTGCATTCTTCCCCACTTTTAACAGGTAGTTTCAGCTATACCGATGCATTTGGATGGAAAGTCTGCCCCTGGCCAGGTGCCCACTGGCAGTGTTTGTTATGAAAGAAATGGGGTAAGATGAGGGGCATGAATTTTAGCAAACTGTAGAATCTAAAAGTAATTTAGTTTTAGTCTTTATTATCTTGAGTATTTTTCCAGGAACTATTAGTTTATTCCAAAGGCGCAGATGGCACTGCGGACGAAAGTGTCCCCCTCACAAGTTTTATACTGACCTGTGCCCATAGTTTGCAACCATTAGAATCCAAAAAGGTTTTTTATGTGTGTGCAGAACAAACAACTTCTCCAATATCTTTAGTAAATTAGTTGACACTGGTTTCCAGGAATCCCAATTTCATTAATATCTGTAGGTTTTAAAATAAAAAAAAAAAGGGGATACATTTTTGGGATTTGTGTTAAGTGATGTAAGATTTAAAAAAATATTTTTGTAGCCAATGTGATCAAGAGCCTTTGTGGAAAGTCAAAAAGTTGCAGACCCTAGCCATAGTCATAATAATGTCAAATAATAGCCCTTTTAGGCTGTCAATGATTAACTTTAAATAATTGTTTTATTTGTATTAATGTTGAAATTAGCAACTGTTGAGTGAAATTATAATATTTAAAAATGTTAGCAGTATCTTACTGGTCTGGAGGCAATTCTCTATCAAGGCCCTAGTCATTCAGGACAGGATGTGCATGATATTCACAGAGAGAAGCTGGGCATACTGGACAAACAACAACAAAAAAAAACTTCCAGGCATGATGTGTGTGGTAGTGAAAGGAGGAGGGTTGTTTTGGGATCTTTCACTGGGTTTGCTTGTAGACTGAATGTTTTTCTCTGCAGGTTTTTGTTGTTTCTTGTTCCAACACACCTGAGTCAACTCAAATGTATCCAGTGTCTTCACAGCGGCCCATTAGTCATTAGTTTCAGTCAGGTGTGTAGTAGTAGGAAACATCTAAAACCTGCAGGATAGCAGCCTTGAGGGCTGGAGTTTGACACCTGGTTTCTATCTAGACACTAAATGTAAATTAGTTTACTGTATAAATAGCAATAAATATGGATGTAATACAGTATTTGCATCAACACATATTAATGTAAATATGTTGTACTAAAATGTTTAAATATAGTGTAGAAGGTGTGAGATTTTGGAGGCAGATGGCTTTATAGGCAAGCAACAGTTTAATCATGTATGGCTAGTATTGATCCTGGTTGTATAACAGGTTTCATTGTTGTTCATCCATTGATTTCAAGTAAGACTTCTATGACAGCTTTTTAGTGCGATAGTTTGGCCCATTGACAATTACAAGAATTACTGCTTGAGCACTAGTTTAGGACCAAATTACAGAAAAATAACTTAAGCAGTCACAATCGTGGGCTCACAATTTGGTTCCCCCCCGCGTTCGAAAATCCCATCTTCGCCCCTGATGTATTCCATGGCTTCCTCAGTATTGCCAAATACCTACTTAAATCTGCTTTCAAAGTAATATTTATAGTGTTCTATCTCTAGCTGTGAGGAGTAATGTTTCTGGGAACATGCTTGTGTGTTCCCCCGGTCACAGTAGAAGAGGCAGAGAGGCTACATAGCAAATGGCTGGTTGGCCCATTTACATAGCCTGGTAAATTTCGTGAGCTCCATATGGTCTGGTCAAGAGGGCTATTCAACAGATTTACAATCTCCCAAAAAAGTGGGAGCCAATCAGTTTTGAGCTTGTCCAAAGAGGCATGCTCAATACAGTGACGCGACATGCAGCAACACTGTCAACAGTGCTAACACACAGCGGATTCTGTTTTCAGTACATTAAAGGGAAAGTTCTCTGTGAAATGTGAGCAACAAGTTGTCTTAGAGACATTTATTAGAGGGAAAGACATTTTCACCTTGTTCCCGACCGGCTTTGGTAAGAGTCTGTTAGCCCCGCTAGCTACACACGCGTCAGAAGAGATTGCTGTGATTGATTTAAGCTTCGACCAATCGCAAACAGCAGCATTTGAAGGAGGCGGGTCAACCTTCTCTTCTGAGAAACTGTTATCCTTAAGCTCTTGGCCAGACCAATGCTCGCACTGAAGTCGCGTTAGCTAGGCTACCATTTACATGCATTCATGTATGTTGTGTGTAGTATTGCATGTAAAATAGTTTTAAGCTTTTATGTGTCCTACATATTTTTTTAACCATAGTTGATGCTTTTCTACTTTTTTGCAGGAAGTGTTTTATCTGACTTATACTCCTGAAGATGTAGAGGGTAACATGCACCTGGAGACAGGTGACAAAGTCAGCTTTTATATGGAGACCAACAAGCAGTAAGTCTCAGAAGTGTTACTGTTAAAAACAGCTCACATTTGATCGTGTATTCATTGCTTGCTTGTTTTTCAGTACCGGTGCAGTCAGTGCTCGCAATATTCAGCTTGTGAAGAAGAAGCAGTCGAGGTGTCAGGGTGTGGTGTGTGCTACAAAGGTAGGGACTGCTGAAATCTTCAATTTTCTGAAGCAAGATGCAGAGATAAAATGTAAATGAATTTATTTAGTTTTAGTCAGTTGTCTAAATGAGTTAAACATAGCTTCACACCAATCCTTTTGGGAGCTTTGCTTTGGATCAGCTCGTAATTTTGAACCTTCTTCCAATCCAGGAGGCTTTTGGTTTTATTGAGAGGGCAGATGTGGTGAAGGAGATCTTTTTCCACTACAGCGAGTTCAAAGGTGACCTGGAAGCTCTTCAGGCTGGAGATGATGTTGAATTCACCATCAAAGACAGAAATGTAAGTGCCAAGCTTTTCAAATTTCCAGATACCAGATTTCTGAACTTCGAGAAAGCTAGCTCTGACGTCCATCAAACTGAATTTTTATACCCTTATATTCTGTAGGGTAAGGAAGTGGCTACAGATGTGAGGCTGCTCCCCCAGGGAACAGTGATCTTTGAGGATATTAGCATTGAGCAGTTTGAAGGCACTGTTGTCAAAGTCATTCCCAAGGTTCCCTCCAAAAATCAGGTAAGTCACAAAACTGACAAAATAAAAATGACTGTCAAAACGGGCATGGAAATCTATTCTACCAACAAATGCCACACTCTAGCTTTAACTTGACAAATATATCCTCCCTTCTGCTACAGAATGACCCTCTACCTGGTCGCATCAGTGCAAGGATTGGTTTCACAGACAAGGAACTGCCTTTTGGAGAGAAGGACACAAAGTCCAAGGTGACACTTTTGGAGGGAGATCACATTCAATTTAACATCTCCACTGATCGCAGAGACAAACTAGAGAGGGCCACCAACATCGACATACTCCCAGATACTTTCAACTTCACCAAGGAGACGCGTGAAATGGTAAGGATTTTTATTTTTTCTAAAGAGTTGGCAAAAGATGGCCTTGTTTCATGAATTTAAGTAATAACTTTGTAAATCTTCACCTAGGGGGTCATTGCAGCTATTCGCGATGGCTTTGGTTTCATCAAGTGTGTGGATCGGGATGCCCGGATGTTCTTTCACTTCAGTGAGGTCCTGGAGGAGAGCCAGCTTCATATCTCAGATGAAGTGGAATTCACTGTTGTGCCCGTAGGTCCTGTTAATAAGCTTTTCACAAAAGTATGTATTTTCCATTAACGTTCAAGCAAGTAAACTTTTATATTTGTCTGTAAGAAACTAAAGTAATTATCTGGTCGTGTCTAGGATATGCTGTCAGCTCAGAGGAACCATGCAGTGCGCATTAAGAAACTTCCCAAAGGAACCGTGTCCTTCCATACCCAGTCTGAGCAGCGCTTTGTAGGTGTGGTGGAAAAGGAAGTTGTTGCAGCTACCAACAAGAATGCAAGTCCCACCAAGGGCAAGGAGAAGGTACCAGACTGCACCAGTGTGATTTCAATATTTAGTTCAAAACTATCCCCTTTTATTTTCAGAACAGTCTTTTAGTCCGTTTATCAACCGTCCTCAACCACCTCCTTTCCAGTTCTTGTTTTAGTTCTAATGTTGGTCTTTGTTTTCTCCTTCAATGACCACGACCTGCTCATGCTTCTTTCTGGTTAGAAAAAAGACAAGGTAGGACTGAGACCTGCATGAAGCCCAATGAATGTCTCACAAATGAAGACACTCATTTTCTAGAGGAACTTTGTATACCATAATGTCTATTGATTGACTAACCTTTTATAGAATTGTTTCATTTTCTCGACCCAGTCTGTCCGTCTAAAAGTCAAGAATTGTTCAGTGTAGGAAACCTGTTTACAAGTGATATTTATAAACCTTGCTGTCTAATGGGTTATTTTGTTTGTTTGTTTTTAAGGGGAAATTTGTAGAAAAGGTTGGTTTTTGAAGGCCTCTGGCCCACTGATTTCCTCTGTTACATCTTAAAATGACAGCATGGTGTTCGATCACCACTTAACCCTTGGAAAAATTATAATCAATAGATCCTCAATTTAGTAGGGCTGCACAATTAAAATAAAACAGAGATTCTGAGAACGTCCAAGAAGAACCGATCTTTTTTCATTTGTAGTTTTCATACATGTTTTGTAATGAGATTAATGATCATTGTCCTAGTCTCAGCTCACAGTGGTGGGTTTTTGTGCTACTACAATTTAAGAAAACTGCTCAGCATTTTGGCTCGAAAGAACAATTTATATGAATTTAAGTTGCATTTAACTTAAATGGCTGAAGATTAAGACAGAAATGCTCTCCTCTTCCTTTTTTGACCATGTATTGCCTATATATTTTGTGAAATGTTGATGGTGCCAATAAATTGCATGCTGAGATTGGTTCAAACTTTCCCTACTCTTGGTAGTTTGAAACTTAATTTTGCAGCCCTACATTGTAAGCTGCAACTCAGAGCTAACCAGCCACACTACTTCAGAATAATAAATTTCATACTTTTGTGCTGCTCATGCTTGTGTAGACTGTTGGCACATTATATTCTAATGCATAGCAAAAATTAAAGTGTGACTTAGTTTAATACTTTGCTGTCTCAAATTAGCTTTGAGAAACATTTAAGACATTTGACCTTTCCCGGAGAGAGCTTGATCAAGTTTTAAGTGGGACGATAATGAAGGTTTCCTCTGCTGCACCATTCAGGAAGCTGAGGAAGGAGTGATTGCATATGAAGACTGTGGAGTGAAGCTCACGGTGCCATACCATGTCAAAGATCTGGAAGGAGGAAGCTACCCTCAAGCTGGAGACAAGGTATCTATTAAATAGATCAGTGATTTTATGAGATTATACAGAGAGCAAGTAAAAATGATTTAATAAATCAGAACTCTGCTACCACGAGGGCGGTAATAAAATATTTTTTCTACAGCTTGTGCTCCCTCTGAGTTCATTATTTTTCTCCAAATGTAGTTTTTAATTTTTGCTAGGTGCACTATATCTTATTTGTTGGTGTGACATGTGCAATTTTGTCCTCTAGGTGGAGTTCTCGATCAATGAAGTGAAGCGAACTGGTCAACAGAGCGCAGTCTCCATCAGGGTCCTCAACCGTAACTCCTCTAATGCCAAGAGACTGCATGGATTTGTTGCCGCTCTTAAAGATAATTTTGGCTTCATTGAGACTGCAAATCACGATCAGGAAATTTTCTTTCATTACAGGTAGAAGTCCTGTTTCAAAGAATGTTTTGAATGAGGTAATCAGTAATGTATTTGACGTGAAAGCAACTCTTAATTATGTTTTTCCCCAGTGAAATGTGTGGAGATCTGGATAACTTGGATCTGGGTGACACAGTAGAGTACACTCTTTCCAAAGGAAAAGGAAACAAAGTCAGTGCCGAGAAGGTTACCAAAGTGGCTGCAGGTATTGAATGTTTAATTTATTCAGATATACTATTAGCATTTTATTCAATTTAGCTTTATTTGTGTAGTTTCAGCTCACAACAAAGTCATCTTAAGGCACTTTACAGATCAAATCAATTTGAGCCAGTTCATTGTGATCCAACTAAAACATTCGCATTAGTCTAATTTATAATACCTATTCATACCAGCCAATTCATTAAAATTAATAGCCTATTTGAGTAACAACAATGTGGGTTGCAGTCCCTCCATATGAAATAATGAAAGCAACTGTTTTCTGCTTCTAGTGAACGGTGCTGGTGAGGATGTTGGCACTACAGTGATGACGGGGAAAGTCCTCCGTCCCATACGCAGTGTGGACCCCTCGCAGACAGAATACCAGGGGCTCATCGAAGTCATGGAGGAAGGTTAGTGTCGGGCTTTTGGCTAAATTGAATCAAAATGTTTTATTTGGGGAAAGTGAAGTTGAGTTGTTTTTCTCTCTTCAGGTGGGGGAAAAGGACAGACTTACCCTTTTGGAATTATGGGCATGGCAAACAAGTCAGATTGTCTGCAAAAAGGAGAAGTTGTCAAGTTCCAGGTTTGCACGGTCACCCAGACTGGACAGAAGATGGCCTGTAATGTGGTCCCTCAGCGTAGAGCCGTGGTGGAGTGCGTCAAGGACCAGGTAGTGTTCCCGTGTCCTGGCTTCATTACCTCGATCTGTATTATATTATAGAGTAAGAAAATGACCAGAATCCTGATTTATTTCTCTTCTTCATTGCCCTCAGTTTGGTTTCATCACATATGAAGTTGGTGATAGCAAGAAGCTGTTCTTCCATGTCAAAGAAGTACAGGATGGCCTAGAGCTCCAGACAGGGGACGAGGTGGAATTTGCCGTTGTTCTCAATCAACGTACGGGGAAATGTAGTGCTTGCAACGTGCGCAGAGTCAGGTAAGAAACAAGTGTCCAGACCCAAGAATATGAAGGACTGAAAACTTAAATTAAGTTCACTTTTAATCAAATTAAGGAAAATCCTGTTACACAGTACTTGGTCTAAAATGTATCATGTCCAATGTCATAGTGAGGGGCCCAAACCTGTGGCGACGCCCCGCCCCGACCGTCTGGTGAACCGACTGAAGAGCATCACTCTTGATGATGCCAGTGCTCCACGTCTGGTCATTGTAAGACAGCCCCGAGGTCCCGATAATTCAAAGGTATGGTTCTGCAGTTTAACCACAGATTATTAATTGTACTATGATTAAATTGCTAATAGAAAGGAGTTTAGACACTGAATTCATTTTACCGTAACATTCTTTTGTAATTAAGCTAATTTAAAACTCAGAAATATCTGGTAAACTCTGAAGAACTGTCAGAACCCTGCTAATAAATTTTCTACTTAATGCCATCTGGAAAATAAAGACTGCTTTGACTACAAGTATGAACCTGCACATTTATTAACTATAAAATCCAGCAGAGCTTTCAGATATTTTCCCTGTTGAATACTAATTGAGTACTTTCCACGTTTGCCACATTTGACAGACTGTCTTCTCTTGTGCAGGGCTTCAGTGTGGAACGCAAGACTCGACAGCCTGGTGTCATTGACTGAGCAATACGTAGCCTGCCCTAAATGATGTTGGTGGGATGCTGTCCTTGAGGGCAACAGCGAGGGGATAAGGGAAAGCGATTTGATTTCTGCTTGTACACCAACTCATCCACAAAATATATACACACATGCAGTAATTGGCATGTGCATTCTTTGCCCCCATTGGTACCTGAGGGAACTTTTCATTCCACTGTTCCCTGCCTCCCATGTATGATGTACTTTATAGTTCCACACTGCAGTGTACATGGGATCTCCGAGTGTGTGACGTATCCTAGAGGTGATTAGTGTGTAATGGAGGTATTTGTTTCTGAGGGCTTGTCCCTCTAAATCAGAGTGACGACTGTGTGGTTGTTTGTCCTGATCTTTGAATCTGCTTTGTCTGGAATTCTGCACCTGCAATCTGTCAATTAGTTTGACTCGGTTGGATGAGTGTGATTGTTGGCATGTCTTTGAACCTTTGCTCCATTTTTGTTCCTCATGCTCCTTTTTGCTTATGGAAACTTAAAACTATTTCATTACCAAGTTTCCTCTACTGTATGCTTTCCTACAAAATGCATAAAGCAAAGTTCCCTCCATAAGGAGGATCATATTTCTCATATGTGCAAGCTTGAGGATTCTTCTTCTGCTCGTTTTTTTTGAGCAGTTTTAAAATGCTTTACTGAAGAGCTGAATTGAAAGCATGGTGTGTATGTTTGGTGTGTGTTTGATGTATGTGAATGTAAAAGTAGTTACTCTGATGGGATTTACTTTTACCAGTCTAGAGCCTTGAGATACCTTTTGGTATTTATATGCTTCACTTGAGCAATTTTCCCAGGTGCAGAATTCCTTGTCATCTCATAACTGCAGTTCTTTTATACCTTTTTTTTCTTTTTGCACTTTTTTTTTGCTTCATTTTTCCATTGAAGGTCAATCTGCTACTATTGAGTAAGTGAGAAAAAGGTGCCTAAAAACTACAAGCAAAATGATAAACAGAACAAGTAGATCCCTTTTTTCCCCAGCCAGAATATTCAGAACAATCTAAGGGTGGCTGTTTTTCTTTTGATTTCTTTTTGTTTCCTATTTTTTTCCTACCCTATTAGAAACAATACTGATATGCATCTCAAACCTGTGGGTTGAAGTATACTGTATGTAATATGCGTGCTTTTTTTCTTTCATTTGAAGTTCAAACATCTGACATGATGAAAGAAATTTAATTTAAATGAGGGTAAATTACCATAATTCATTTTATTGAGAAAAAAAGGATTATGAATCAGGATGGTTTTCAGGCTCTGGAGACGAAATAACAGAGCTGTTGTGCCTCTGCACATAGTCAATTTATTTCTTCTGAAATCACATGGTTTCAGTTGAACCACATACAGAGGTTCCCATGTTTGTTTGTTTTTTGTTAATAGTCTTGAATGGAAAAAAAATAAAGTTCTATGAAATTCAGAAGTTTTGTTGTCTTCCTTAAAGTGTCAAAGTTTGCTTATAGACCTGGATAAAGGGGGTTGAAGGAATTGGGGGAGGGGACAAAATGTGACAAAGGAAAAGTAAGTTAGCGTTTTTCACTTTTATTGGTCAATAACAATGATAAAAGGATACTGGTCCATATGTGTAGCTGTAAATGAACACAGCCAGTGTTAGGATGTGAAACATGATAGCCGAAGACTTTTATTTTGCCCCATCCAGGTCCTTAGTAACTGATTACTTGCACCAACATTCGATAAGCTGAGTAACAGACTTCAGTTTATTCTGCTGCAACTTGGTGTCTTACAACATTTCAAATTAAACAATGTGATCCATTTAAAGCACAAAGATTTTAATATGTTCAAATGAACATACAAGTACAGTTGTAAGTGTATAATGTTAAACATTCAGTCATAACATTATGCATATATCATGCTTAATCACAGACAAATATTTCAGTATGTAATAAAATAACTTGAAATGCTGAGGACAAGGTTGCAGTGAGGAATGTAAATTGGCATACATGCTGTCTCAGTTAAAGCAAAGCATTTAGTCTAAAAATAAACTTGTCATTATAGCTGATAATGGTGATGAAGTGAAATATTTTCCGAGGTGGTTTTTGTGCTTTTAAATATCACAAACTTTCCGCTCATTTCTCACTTCTTGTCCAATGCTCACTCTAAATTTTGGTACTTCCCAGATATATTGTGAGTTCAGAGCGGTGAATCTTCATCTGTGATTGGGTGTTCTGAGTTTCTGACCAGCGTGTCCAACACTCCCTCAGCTCAGTGGGCCCTGTGGGACGCCGCTCCTTTATCTGATTGGATGTGATAAGAGCATGAGGGGGGTTGAAATCTTCCCGGGTCAAAAACTTTTTAACTTTTTTATCCCCATCTAAATCAGACGGATGCACGTCGCCTGCTGCTGGAATCTCAGCAGCATTTTCATTCATGCTTTGGGCCGTTTCTGAATCCTCCTGAACGACATTCAGGCCACTAAAAAGATCAAGTGTCTGCATGCTGCGCCTGTACTCCTCCAGCTCCGCCTTACACTCCGCAGCTTTCGCTCTCATCTCAAGGAACTGACATTGCAAAACTTTCTCATAGCCTTCCTCTGCTTTTAATTCATTTTCCCAAAATTGTATCTGCTCCCTCTCCTCTTCAACCATTCTGCCATGAGCCTCCTGCTCAGCTTGTTCAGCCTTCTGTTTTTCCTCAAGCTCAAAAATCTCTCTGTCTATGTGTGTTATTTGGACCTGTAATTCCTGCAGACACAAGAGCTGGCGTATGATGGTTTCCCGTAGATTGGTTTTCTCATCTTCGGTTGAAGCAGAGCTTGAACGTCTCTGGTTGGATTTAGCCTCTTGGGTCCTTTTGGAGTGCTTTATTTCTTTATCCCTTGTCTGATTTCCAATACAGCAGGACATTTGCTGGTCCCAGTCTGATTTTGTATTTCTTTGACCTCTTGCTTTACCTCTGCTGCTCCGATCCGAGTTTAATTTTTCAATACTGAGAGACAAATCCAAAGATGTACGGTTTCTTTCATCGCCCTTCTTCTTGCCCTCCTTATCAGAGGCAGTGCTGTAGACTTTGCCTCTCCTGAGACTTTCCAGCCATTCCCAGGCCTCCTCCATGAGCGTCAGAGACTTTCTTTTAGGCCTTTTCAGGTCTTCTTGCTTCTGGTCAGCTTCTTGCCTCGAACAGGACAACACTGGCAAACTCTGGCGATGCAAACTTAGGGAGCCACTGCCCCTGCGAATTCTGGCTCCGGCATCTTTCCGCCTCATAGGTGGGCATGGCTGGTATCTGCCAACCTTTGCCCTGCTCATTTCATCCCATACAGAAGACCCGCTGTGAAGCAGAGTAAGCTGGACTTCTCTGGCCTGTTCACCGTACTTCTCCAGGGTCTCCACAAGGCGTTCATCAGGCATCATGCAGCGATCAAAGTCTTTAAATGTCTCCCTTAAGGTGTAGCGACCAGGCTGACCTACAAATAATAAGACATTTCAGTTATATGCCTGGTTGAGATGTCTAAAAAATGCGATAAATAAAGATGACAGAGCAGCAAATGTCCATACCAAGAGCTTGAGCCAATGCAAGGACCACTTCTTGGCATGTTGTCTCCTCCGTAACTCCACAGACAACACGAGGGATACCATCCACAAACACTTTCACTTCCATTGGGCCCAGTGTGTGATCTTCGAGAGTCACAAACAATATGAGGCGCACTGAGAAGGGGCTCTTCTCCCTGCTGTCAGAGGAAGTGGTGGAGACGGCAAAATGACCTTAATTAACAATCGCTGTAATCTGTCTGCCCACCACGAGTCACTGAGGACAGCTGAGTCATTCTCTACTGATACAAATTTTTTCATAATTTCGAAATATCTGAAAAGAGGTATTTGTGAACAGCTAGGGGGGAAAAATTAGGGGAACCTACCTTGTTGTCCTGGAGCCCCTTCAGATGCTCGGACCTGTTTTTTCTGAGGGTGAATGTTCTGTTCAGGAGGAGCAGCAGAGCAATTATGGCCAATTAACATTCCTGCAGGCAGTTCCTGGGGACAGTTTATTATCCCACCCAACTAGGGTAATTTCCTTTTTTTTTTTTAAAAAAGAAGAGAGATTCAGAAGGGAATGGTGATGCGGTGATTGTCACTTATGCCTCAAAGGATTGGGTGCTGGTTCAAATCATCTCTGAATCCAGACTCATATGCTGGGGTGGATCAGTGCAGAGGCTAACCTAATTCAGTAGCCTTTTATCCCGAGCATGCTGCAAGATGATCTGTTTGATATATCACATAATTGGGGGTTGTGAACAAGTTATTTTGGAGGTCATGGATAAAAAAAAAGAACATGGGAGCCTACTCACAAAATTAGCGTAGGGGCCCATGATCACCTTAATCTACCACTGCTCATGCATTTTGGGATGACCATCTGAGTCAAAATGTGAACATGGTTGTCCGTGCCTTAAATAAGGACTGCTGACCTGTTCGCATGTCTCTGCATACTAATCCTGCTGTAGAGGTTAAACTTGTGAATTCGATAGATTCCCATGCTTCTGCAAGTCCAATAGTTCCTCAAATTATTTTTTAGTGAGGCTTCTCAGACTTCTTCATTTCATTACACTTTATTAGCATTTTACTAAAGATGTTTTTTTTTCTTTAAGGAAAACATATTTAGCTTTGTCAAAATAATTGTTTTACCTCATGTCTGTCAGTGTCGCATACATTTTGTACATTTCAGTGATCTGCAAAATTACAAAGCCTAAATCTAACAGGTATTTCTTCATACAATATTATGTAAGTGTGTAATCATTGCTCACATTACAGATACAGTATAGATGTGAGCTTAACTTTGATTCTGACCTTTTGTTTTTATCAACTAGACTGAAGATAAATAACTGGTTGAGGGGTCTGCATATTTCTAACAGAAAAAAGATTTGTGTGATCGAAGACACTGGCTTGTTTGCCATAAATTGTGATTGTATTTATTGATTTAATTTCCATTTCTTTATCTAACCTTTAACAAAGAAAATCCTATTGAAATGAGGAACTTCTGTTTCAAGGGAGTCGTGGCTAGGATAGGCAGCAGTAAATGCAACAGTTAAAAATGACATAATAAAACCGCAAAGAGCCAAAAAAAAACAACAACTCAAACATATTTCCCACAGATGCTTAGACTAATGCAGATATTTCAGGTCTTTTGAATAATTATTTGTTGGTATATTTTGTTGGTTGTGTGCATCTCCTCCTCTTCCCACAACCTTGAAGCTCGGTTTGTGACACAAGCATGAAATCCCATGAAATGCAGTCAGTGGGGGTGTTTTTAGCTCAGGGTGTTCCTCTGTAACTCTGTAACAGGAAGGGTGATTACAAGTCAAACAGAACATGTAAACAAGCTGAAACTCTGCCTCACTTGAGCTGAGCATGTCCTTCTTCCTCAGTGAGAACATCCTGCTGACTGCTGTGAATTTCCACTGATTAAAATGACAATTTGTACCCTTTTCTTTTGCCATTTTTATCTTTTTTCATAGTTTCTTAAATGTCTGTAGACATCTCATCGATGACAAAATATGCAGCTCACATTTGTACTAGTACATTCATTTAGTTCTAATGGTGAAATCGTGATGGGGATGTACCTGAAGCTGGCGCTTCAACTTTCATCCTACAGAAAATCTGAAGCCAAGTAAAGGATCTGATGGCATCACCAAGCATTCTTGCAAACTGCACTCACAGTTATTAGCCAAATGACTTTTCTGACCTAATTAGCAATTCTATAAACTTATATAAAACATTAATGTTTATTCATTTTGATCATTTTAAACTGATATGTAACATGCAGTGAGGAGGCTGTGACCTAACATTTTATATTACAAAGGGCATTATTATTGGTCAGCCTCATATTCTCATGTAAAATGTGTCAAAAAACTGATTTTGTCGACAATGAAATCAAATTACACCTTTCTCCAGAAACACAGCTCAGGTATGAGGGACATGGTGAAGGTATTGAAGGCTGAAACACACCCACTACTGATAAACATAATCATTTCAAAGCAACATGATATGGGCCAAGAAATACTTGAAGACAGATTGTTCCAAGGCTTTATGGGCAGATGAAATTAGGAAATGAGAGCGACATTTGATGGAGCACATAGACAGCTGTGTGGCTTGATAACTAATAAAGACGGCTATAACTTTGAGTCAGGCAATGGAAGAGGGATGCTGGTAAGGATGAGCTAGATGCACATCTTCATCCCTCACCCAGCTTAAAGTTATGTTTCCAAAGCTTTCAGGAACTACTCTGCAGCATTCAAAGAGCATGCCAGCTGGCAAAAACAAAAAATAACCTACATGCTGTATGACACAGTTACTTCCTTACCTGATACATATCCTACGGAGAACTGGTGAGTCCTGTTCAAATGTGAGATTTACAGTGAGGGAACACAATACACCAACTAAACCTTTTTGGAGGCAGCGGTTGCTGCTTCAGTGAAAGTTGATCATGACTCCATAGATGGAAGGCTCATGGCAGTGGATGAAAAGAAGGGTGGCTATATCGGTCACTTAACATTTTCGACAGCCAAAAATGTTTTTTAATATTTTGTATATACATTCAAAAAGATGAACTTCAGAGGTGACAGAATGTCTTCGTGTGCTATGGATGTCTTGTATTCAAACATATTTCTAAGAAAAAATCAAGAAGTTCAGATTGAATGTTCAACTACATTTCAGGCCAACTGAAACATAAAATTTTGATCAAATCAGAAAAGATGTGAGCAGCAATATATTCAACAGGAAAAAACAAAACAAAAAAATTGGGCCTAACTTGTAAAATATGTTGGAGGGAAAGTTTATGACTTCTACAGCTTTTAGGGTTTGCTTGCATCATATGAACTCTGCAGGAGACCACACAGATGGAAATGAAGGGAAACCTCTGCATTGCTAAATCAAAACATCTTTCAGAGCAGAGGCAGAGCAGCACAGCACCTGTTGTAATCTGGTAGTGTCAGACAGAGTGGGTGATGATGATAGGAGAAATATGAGATGGACAAACTTGAGCTGCCTGCTCCCTCCCACCCATGTAAACCAGCTGCTGTAAATCTCACAAGTTCATGGTCAAGAACAGTCTGCTCTTACCAGAAAGCAAAAGGAAACTCTTTCAAGGATTTTTTAAAAAGTTCTTTCTTTTGACAAGAGCCTTTTTGTAATAACTTGCCTGAAATAATTCATACTTCAAGTTCACATTCACATTCATTAGGCTATTTGCCATTTCACAAGAAGGTTTTTTAATAAAGAATAAAAATTCTAATCTGAAGCTTGACATAATTATTGTCAGATAAACTAATACAACATTTTAAAAATACATTTTACAAGTATCAAGGGAGATCTTGGCATGCAGGTATATCAGAGCACGCAAACCCCTCCACCACGATAAGGTGGTGGCCCAGGGAGGGGTGTATCAGTTTATCTGACAATAATACAGGAACCTCCAGGAGTAGTTAGGTTTCTTGTTTTTAAAATACATTTTTTCCAATGAAAACACTTAACAAAGGGTGCAAGAGGAAAGCACAAAGTGAATAGATCCACCTCAGGTGTTAAATTAATAGGAAGTTGTTATATGTAATTATAATGATGGAAGGATTGTAGGCTTGAGCATTACAGTTTTGGTATTTTGAATGCTTTACTATGAAAAATATTACCCTGACAGATCTGTCTTTTACAAATGCGCAGACTCACTCTCAAAATCTTAAAAGTTCTGTCTGACTTTCGAGTTTCTGAAGGCTGAATTGAATGTCTGTTCATTTCTAACTCTTAAACTAGTAGTACTTCAACAGGCACTCTGACATTTAGGATCACATTCCCTAAAAATAGATGCCCAGTTAAGTGTCATCGAGCTGCGCAAACAGGATGAACAGACAGCAGATGTGGGTTAGAAAAAATACATTTTACAAGTATCTAGGGAGATCTTAGCATGCAGTTATATCAGAGCCTTATTGTCAGCTTTGTGACATTTCAAGTTTAGGTACACCAACGTTCATTTAATTCGTCCTGTTTGGACTGTGTTGTCCTTCAGTGCTTTAGAACCTTTCCATGATGAAATCACTGTTATAAATATATTCTCAAACCCTTTTAACTTCTATTATAAATAGTTTTACTTCTTAAAACCCAAAAGGCAGATTAAGTTGAAAAAATGGTGAAATGGTGCATTTGCACTTTTGAACTGCAGTGGATTATAGATGATGACAACACACTAATGAGAATTTATACACAACATACCTAAAGAGCCTACGGAGCTTTCCAGGGTGGAGCTATGAGGGTAGATATATTGAGAATACATCCCAGCTACTTGTTTCGCTAGTCAAATTAGTAAGTCTAGAATGGATGACAGAAATTTCAGCAAATATGAAAATGAATTAAAACTACACCTGCATGAGCGCAAATGAGTATCAGCATTGGTTGGTTGACATGCTGGAAACTGGTCCAGGTCATATTCTGAGGAAGCTGGAATAGGGTACTGCCCATTAGGACCCAATCTAAATTGCTCCTAATAATGGTGTGTCACCTGATCTAATAATTACGTCAAAGTGAATTTAAACTACACTATTGTGCAATATTACATCATCGAGCAAAAATTCTGCGATAACTTTTCAGAGTATTGTCTTACTATGGTTTGAGTTAGCTAGGTGCTGATACCTCTTCATTGTTCTGTTACCAGGTTTTTAGATAAAGGTTAGATAAAGGTTAACATAAATAACATTTGACTGATTGGTTGATTGTTAGCGAGTGTTTTAGAGAGAAACACATAACCTGCAAGGAAAAGGTGCTGTGGCTAAAGAAATTTAGCGCTTGCTTCCATCTGATGCTTCCCAGATTCCAGGTGGTGGCAGTTTTCTAGGGTGAATGAGGTACGCGCATGTTTCCACCCACAGATGTTTAGCTTTGCAACCAACATGCATGGTAAATGCTCTAATGTCACCAATGCAACCAATAAACCGTGAAAAAAGTCTGAACATGTCCATTTCGTATACAGTTTTGCTTTCAAATGTTTAATCACTGTTGGTGGGAAAAAGAAAAAATACAATACAGTCAGGTATTCAGCCTTAGCTGAATAAGAAAATATGATGTTATTATGCTTAAATCCATAAAGACTTACAAGACTTGAGCAAAGATACACACTAAGAAATCAAAAGATTAAAAATCATTTTTAAAAAATCATATTACATGTTGTACTGCTTCCTTTTTGAAGACTTACTTGTTTGTGTTTTGAGTTTTGTTTTGATGTGTTTGAGCTGCAGTAGCTACTTGTTTGGTTCAAACTGCTTCAGTTAAGTTGTTTCCATGGTGATGAAGCCTACAGTTTGCTTCTAACTGCTTTAGTTAAACGGTCTCTATTGTGAAAAGCTTAATATTTTCTTGTTTTTGGCTCATAACAATATGTCTGTAAGTACTGAATAATATACAATGTTAGGTAATCCACGGAGTATGGATTTAGATGTTTTTAGTGAGTTCAGTTCAATAGTTTATGTAATATATTACGTTAGTACATTACCATTCTTTTGCTGTTTCCCATATGAATTAATATTGTGCTAACTGCCATCTTCCTGTCATGTTTTTATGTCTCAGTTTTCTTAAATGTGTATTTCTTGTTTATTAAGGTGTTTACCAGTTTAATATGCATTCCTGTCCTGTCCTGTTATTCAAAACTGCATCATATTGAGTAAAATAATCTATCCCAAATGTAAATATGCAGCCATCTAGGCAACTAGCCAGTTAGCTGCAACATCAGCTGCAAGCCCAGGAAGTTATATAACAGAATTTGCCTCGAATACACATGCCCATCTCTTTGTCAAGACATCATGCTTGTCAGTGAGTCCTAGGCGCACATAGACAACTTAAAATAGAAATGGACACATATCAGGTCCCCATTACATCAAGGCATGTTCATGTGGGCACAGCAAGTTCTTGTTACACGTGAGGCAGAGAGAGTTTAATACTGCATACACCAAGCAGTGGGCTTCACACTTCCACACTACAGTGGTCCAGTACCTGACCACCTTTCATCAATCCGCAGGAACCGTTTCTCAGGAACAACATCACCATGCCTAAAGTCTTGGTACCAGGTGAGTTTAGGCAGGGTGTCTCTGGGCTTAAGTTTGCTTTTCCAACAGGAAGTACATTTAGCATTTGTTTTTCAATTTCTTTTTTCTTTTTTTTTTTTTGGGGGGGGTGAAAAATAATTCTCAAACTGAAGGAAATAATGAAAATGTCATCCTAATTGTAGTGTAGTAAGTTGGCAGTACACCTTCCAAGCTTTTATTGGGAAGTGTATTACAGATGCAACATTTAACATCGATTAGTAAATTCCCATTTTTTAGTGCCACCCTAAATGTGTCAATCTAGAAGAACATATTTCGATCTTTACTGACAGGTTCACAGTAGTTCAAATACCAAAATGTAGTTCCAGTATTAAGTCCACACTGACGGGCATCTTTGCCATCTATACCCACACTAAATTTTTGACAAGTTTGAATAATCAAGGTAAGTTTAATTAACTCAGAACAGGATTCAATTGTCAATTTTTACTTTTATCATGAACCTTCCATTAAAATAAATTTCAATAATGTGTTTTAGCTTTTATTAAAGCAGAATAAAGTTAGTGATTATCAGCCACCAGGCGATAATCTATGATGTATGTGACTTGTCCATAGATTTTCCCATAACTGTGAAATGAGAGCAGGTCAAAATGTAATCTTTGCTCAGTTTGAACTTCTTTTAGGGTTTGATGAATTTCTTTCTTGTAATATATTTACAACATTAAAAGTTTACAGTGAACAGTATGCTATTGGAAATGCTGTTGTAATGATTGCTAATTATAGCCCTGCCTTTATCAGGCGCAGGGGAGCTGGCAAGTATAGCTGTTCTGCCAGAGTTATTTAAAAGGGAAAACATGGAACTGCTAAGGTCTAACCTGCTGCTGCCAGGTTATGTTGTAATGAATTTGCACTTCTTGGTGGAGAATGCGGTTGAACACTACTGTGCAGACAGCCAAGGCAGAATCTGTCTGGCATTCATGTGGCATTCTGTAATTACAGTAAATATATGAAGTCATTAGAGTAGTAATTATTAGATTATTTAAAAAAGGTAAATATAAGGATAAATAGATGATTACATAAAAAGATAAATATTTCAATCGCTTAATTCTTTTGATTATATGAATACATGTGTTCTTTTCCAACAGATTTTATCTTTACATTGCTTTTAGTCATATTTTTTAAGTTTTTCTTTTTCTCTGGCTTGTTATTTCTCCATTAGTGTGCCTTGTGATTTCTGTTCTGTGCATGCTGCTCTATGAAAGTGCAGTAACAAATGAAGGGAAAAGAGGTAATACAGGCTTGTGTATATAAAATATGATAGAAGAAACATTTAAGGGGGTGTTAGCAGGCTGTATCAAAGGCTGCATATCTATATTTTAGAAGCAGATCTTCTTCCACCAAAACTGCTAGCAACATCACACTTTTCATGTACGGTACTGTTTAATACTGTGTTGGGAAGGATTGATGTGTTCAGGAATTTAAAACCCATCCAGGGTCAAGTGATCAAATAGTAATCATAGCTAAGAGGCTAGCTTCCATGACTTGCAAGCTAAAGGTTGCACATTTGTCTCTAAGAGTTGCTAGCATGACACAGAAGCAGACAGGGAGAAAAGCAAAAGCTTTATGGATTTATAAAAAACACAACTCATAAAAAAATGAAAAATCAAAGCAAATATAAAAATAAAGAAATAGCAAAAGCAATTCAGAAAAGAATCCATCCACTTATATTAATGAATTCACCACATTAAACCATTGAATTATCCGTTTTTTTGTGGCGGTCCCAGCTTTCTATACATGTAAAACAAATGTGTTGTTAAAAAGCAACTCGGATTGAACTCAGATTGGTCTGAAAATAAATGATCATCCAGATCATATGGATTATTTTTCTTTTTGTATTGTCATTCAGCCTTATAGATATTTCACAAACTTGGCACCATTCCAAAAATGGGATGTATTTTTATTAAATGAGTGGTGAAGACTGAACTAAGTCTGTCAACAAGATTTTTGTAAAGCCCATAATTATTTTAATTCTTCTTTACTGTTTTGAGATATAACCACACATGTTTTGTTTCCCTTATTTACCCTGGACTGTCCCTCCCTGACTGGGACTTTTTGCAGAGGGAGGAAGTAAGTATCATGCTGGGAAATGTTCAGGGAGTTTGAAAGGCAACGTGTTGCATTTCAAATGCATGGATCACTTTACGGATGTGAGATAGTCACATCAGTATTCTTTCTGCGCGTTTGAATGCAACCTTCTTATATGGACCTTGGTAAATGAAACTTATTTCATAAAAAATATGATGGAACAAAGTCGAAACTGGACACCATTTATTAACATACTGTTCACATTCAATGCTTGTTCATTTCATTACACTGTATTTCTAAAATATGGCTCCAGCAACCAAACAAGCTGAAAGTGAACATTTATATTAATAAATGAATACATAAATACATTTCTCATCAAATAGCACTGCAGCACACAAACTGCACCTTCAGATTGGTTTGAACCCTCAGGACAGTAAAGTTAATGAGACTTTACATGCATGGAGATGTTTAAAAATGATACCAGAGCAGCAATAGATTCAGAATCAGAATCTTGCAAGTATAATGCACATTTGATTAAACACTTGTTGCTCCACTGGGAGACCAAGAAATCATCCCTGCATGTGTTATGAAAATGCATTTACCAAATCTTTGTCCAGCCGCTGCATTCACTTCAGAAGGAGACCATGAACTTAGTATTTTAATATACATTTACATGATAACTGTTGCATTTAACAAGTCATATGTTCACTCCATCATTCATCCTCATATTCCATCTTACCTTAAACCCATATCTTATTTCACTGCTCATAACTCTATGACTTAGTATGGCATGTATTTCTAATCTATGTTGCTGCTGTTTCCCAAAAAATAATTGTATGATGCCGTTTGTAATCTATTTACTGTACATTGTGCTAAATTGTTAGGATATATCCAATTATAACAACATTTATTAACGTATTCTAACCAATGCTTTTCTAACACTCTCTTTTTGGGGATTTATCCTGGGTGGTGCTACTTTCCTGATGATCAAAATAAGGTCAAGAGAGTAAGTAAAGAGGTTGACAACTGGACCTCCACACCATTTTAGTTGTAGTTGTCTTAGCCTTGGCTCTAGTTAAATTAGTGCATGTGAAAAATAGTTTGATGCTAGAAGTAGTACGTAGATGTCTGTTGCAGAAGATGTTGAGTGGACCCAAAAGGTCCACACATCTGTTTTTCAGAACTCCAGCCATTTCAGGCACTGACCCACTTTTCCAACATACTTTCTCAATCAAATATGTACTTAATTTGTCTTCATACAGCTTCTTGTAGTTTGACTGATAAGGTGCGGATTTAATGAGTGAAAAAAGAATGCTAGAAAACTGGGTCTGGAGTTACAAATGAAGATGAATCCATAGAAGCCTATTGTGTGTGTGTCAGTGCTTCATCACTAGCTCTTCTGTATGCATGGGACTTTGAGTTTGCAGCTCATACTGCAGGTCGGAGTTGCAGATTAGTAGTGGCTGAGTCAATCTGTGGTCATGTGTACAACGCATGTTCTGGAGTCTTTACGCCTCAGGTTATGTAAGGTATGTTGCTTTGTTTGTCAAAGATGGTGAGGTTCATGGTGAATGAAATATGTCGGCATCTATGTCTGGTGTAAATTTACTATCAAGAAGTCCTAAATGTGGCTGGCCAAATTCAGCACTGCATGCTGTGTGAGAGGAACGCATATCTGTTATTAAAAAGGACAAACCTGTGACATCCCTAACAGAGACCGATGACAAGATGAGGGCCTTCGCAGAGAAGGTCTTTGCATCGGAGACCAAAGATGAAAACACCCGTGATGAAATCGACATGTTTGATGTGGGTGAAGACTGCCCCATCCTTCACCACGAAATGGCCCACCATCTGCACACTGAGGATAATGCAGAGAAACGGTGAGCTTTGGATGGTTTGTGCATATGGTGCTGCAAAGTGCTAAAAGTAGCTTTCATAAACAAAGACAATCACAAGTTTCATTAGAGTATTTACTGGTCAGAAGACATGTTATAAATTTGACGAAACAACTTCTAAACATCCCCTCTGATCAACAGCAAGAGGCTTCAGCGGAGCTGCACCATGGCTGTGGCCAGGGCTGGTCCCCAGGCTGCTGCCCCTGTAGTGAAAGTGGAAGTGGATGCACCTACCTACCTGGAAGTCCCTGATTTCCAGAGGGTGGCCATTATTGGAGACTATGCAGCTGGGGTACTTTCTTGTTTTTCTCTAAACAAGTAAAACCCTGAAGCTCACCAGAGAAATTAACCTTAACTCAATATTTATTTCTGAAGAAAGCATGAGAAAGGGAAAATGCAAAGTCTTTTGCTACTGATGAAATATAGCCTAAGTTAGCTCACAAAATTCACATTGATTTAGGGAGTTTGTTTCTCATACTGTTTATGGTGCATAAAAATAAAAGTAGCTTATTCATCAGCAACAAAGTCAGTAAGCCTAAACAATCTAGTTTAACCGATGTGCAAAGTTAGCTGGGATCCTCCGTTCGATTTACTCTTAAATATTGTCTTTGTAAGGTTTTCTAATGGGGCTGATTTTCTATGGATGTTTAAGAACTGATTGGATGAGTTTTGTCAGTACACGGAAGAGTTATTCCAGTGTAGTTCCTAAAAGTCCCAGAGGCTCAGAAAATTATGTGAAGCATTTAGAAAATGGTGGAGGGAAATGTTTAAAGTGACAGCATTGGCAACATGCACCTCAGTTTACAATGCACTGGATGTTACCAATGACTTGGGTCAAGTTCACGGATACAGGAGGTGTTGACCTTGAATTTCAGTGACTACCGTATATGTGTCTGTGTGTCAGTGCCTACCGAGCCTCCAGCCTGCCATCAAGGGCCCATGAATGGAACTCCTCTGAGAGCATGCCAGGGTTCAGATTTCATGACTCTGGGTTTGACATTTACAGTTCAGGGAGAAGAAAACTAGAGCTGCTTATGATTTCTGCTTAAGCTTAGAACTGCACATCTGCTAAGCTACACTACATCACATAATATTGGGGAGACACTGAGCTGCTCATGGAGCTGTGCAAAAATACATAGAAGTACAGAATGTAAGAAATGCATTGACATTTGGCCTCTGACCTTCTGTCTGTTTGTTTAGTCTTATTTCACATTAGTAGAGAGTAGAACACGAAGTACCACATCGTTAAGATCACAGGATCGGCTTGCTCCATCAAACACAGGCCTTTTAATGATTTTAAAGGGTTAAACTAAATTAAAGATTTAGCATGATTTCAGAACTTCAAAATTGTCTTAATCTTTTGAGAAATTCTGGCTATTATTGTAAAAATCTATTTTATGTGCTAACCAGGTGACCATGGATGACTTTGAGCTGTCATGTAGAGGTCTGTACCGTGCTTTGACCATCAGGGAAAAGTACATGAGGCTGGCCTATCAGCGCTTCCCAAGAACTGCCTCCCAGTTCATGCGCGAAATGGAAGGGGAGACTTTCAAAGTTGAAGATCAGGTGCAACCAGGTGAGGAGATCATTGGATTAAAAAAAATGAGCTCAGTTATAGGATCCTAAATGTTTTCTTTGTGTGCTGCATCTATCCCCAGTCTTCACCCCCCCTCCTAAGGATGGGGAGGACCCTTTTGACACCAAGAGCTTGCCGAAAGATTTGGGCTACGTGGCCCGTATGAAGGACGGTCTCATCTATGTGTACAATGATGCTGCCGCTGCAGACAAACATCAGCCCAAAGACCTGCCCCATCCTGACTATGACACCTTTATTGATGACATGAACTTCCTCATTGCTCTTATTGCACAAGGCCCAACGTGAGTCCTTTGAAAATGTTTCTGTGATATTATATCATGATTTCCCAGAGGCCTTTTTTTAGTCATGGGAAATATATCTTAAAACCGATAACTGATACAGAACCTTGCTGCACAATTAAAAACAGTATTGTTCAATAAGAATGTAATCAATAATATTATCCATGCACCTTAGTTATTTATAAGAGATTTATACAATTTCTGCTCTAAACGGAAATTTCTACAAAGGTCTTTGAACAATAGGTAGAACCTGATAATTTGGTTCATCAGGTATTACCACTGCACTGCTCCAAGAACCAGATTTAACAAAACAATAGTTTTTCAAGGAAATCCATGAATCTACTGAAAGGCAGGCTTTGGTACCAATAAAAAAAACAGTTTGTTGCATTTTTCTCCTTTTGATGCACCATAAACACACACATTTAAAATGCTCTAATCTAAACACAATAGCTGTGCATGCCGCGTCCTCCCATCAACACATTTTTGTTTTTGCAGCAAGACGTACACTCACCGCCGTCTGAAATTCCTCATGTCCAAGTTTAATGTGCATGAGATGCTGAATGAGATGGAGGAGATGAAGGAGCTGAAGATGAACCCTCACAGGGATTTCTACAACTGCAGGAAGGTACGCATGAACAGCGGGGGTACAGCGATGTATAATTTGCTATGAGAAAAATAAAGGACGGAGAGAAGGAAATGCATGAAAACAACTCTTACATATTAAATACACTGTGTACAGCTGTCAACAGGATTTAAATTAGGGAAAACATCCGAAAAAGGAATTCTATGTAGCTCTCCTCTTATCTTATCGTAAAAATGAAGAATATTCATATGAACTGACTCAATTTGAAACAGATGATGCTTTATTTTCTGTTTTATTGATTTGCAGTTGTTACAGCTGCTTCGGATGTTGCTCTTTGTCTCCCTCTTGTGAACTCCTGTAGCTATTACACCAGCTAAAACAAAACCTCAGTCTATCTCCTGTCTGCTAAATCTATGCCATTCCAGGTGGACACCCACATCCACGCGGCTGCCTGCATGAACCAGAAGCACCTGCTGCGCTTCATCAAAAAGTCTTACCGTGTGGATGCTGACCGCGTTGTGCACAACCTCAAAGGCCGGGAGGTCACCATGAGAGAGCTCTTCGAGACCCTCAACCTGCACCCCTATGACCTTACAGTGGACTCACTGGATGTGCATGCTGTATGTTTTTAATGGAAGTAGATCTTTTATTTGAAAATGGCACAATGTCAAAGACTAGCAAGGTTTGTTCAACACATCTTTTCTTGTCTATGTATTTGTTGTG
The DNA here is from genome assembly GCA_036024015.1 of Craterocephalus amniculus. NCBI lineage: Eukaryota > Metazoa > Chordata > Actinopteri > Atheriniformes > Atherinidae > Craterocephalus > Craterocephalus amniculus. The sequence continues at coordinate 61,289 of JAVQJG010231966.1, read as the reverse complement.
GTTGTTGTTGAAGGGGAGACAAACCTTCCAGCGTTTTGATAAGTTCAATGCCAAGTACAACCCTGTGGGAGCCAGTGAGCTCCGTGATCTGTACCTGAAGACAGAAAACCACATCGGGGGAGAATATTTTGCCACCATCATAAAGGTAAGTGTTCAAAAGTTGAGATCTTGGACAAATTTACTCTAAGCACATCCAAGTTTTGATTAAGATAAACATTTTATATGAATAAATCACATAAACAAATAGATGAATCAATCTGTCATTAAAAAAGCTGACCTACTTGCTTGTTTTTTCACCTCACACTTGAACACAAAAACCTTTGTGTACACCAGGAAGTAGCCAGTGACCTGGAGGATGCCAAGTACCAGTATGCGGAGCCTCGTCTGTCTATCTATGGTTGCAACCCCAATGAGTGGACTAAACTCTCTAGCTGGTTTGTCAAGCACAGAGTTTTCTGCCCAAACCTCAAGTGGATGATTCAAGTTCCAAGGATCTAGTAAGTTTTCAATCATGGATCTCTCAACCATGTAATCTGACACAGCTGTGAGACAGATGGAGGGCTGTTCATCATGCTGCGGGGAATTATAGTTTGTCTTTTGCCCACATGATGACGAATGTTCCACCTGAAGTCTATTTTTGAATCTATTGTAATCCGGGGAAACCTTTCAGGAGACTAGGAAGATGGCTACAGGTCAGAGTTAAGTAGATTTGTTCTGTCTGTCTTTTATCTCAGCGACATCTTCAGAGGCAGGAACTTCGTTCCCCACTTTGGCAAGATGCTGGAAAACATTTTCCTTCCCATCTTCCAGGCCACAATCAACCCACAGTCCAACCCAGAGCTCAGCATCTTCCTCAATCATGTGAGTCAGTCAAACCCAAACAAAATGCTAAAAATTAGCTCAACCACCAGTTCGGGATATTACCAAACAACATGGGTTGTAACTTGCATGACCACACACAGAGATAACTAACAGCTTTGCACACTGATGTATTTTATGCACCAAAGAAATTCATCCAGTTATTGACAGTTTGGGAAATAATAAGGCCTTTTGTGGTAATCAGCCATTTTCCTCATCCTCCCATGTAGGTGACAGGCTTCGACAGTGTGGATGATGAGTCCAAACACAGCGGCCACATGTTTTGCACTAAGAGCCCCAAACCAGAGGAGTGGGACATCGTCAAGAACCCCTCCTACACTTACTACATCTACTACATGTATGCCAACATCGCTGTTCTCAACCAGCTGCGCAGGTAGGTTTCATACACTAGGTCTGATTTGCTTGTTGAAGAATTGACTCTAATTTGTTTTCTTTTCTGAAATTCCTGGTAATTTTTACATCTCATTAATGATCTTCAAGAATACAGAGACCCAGTCAACCGTTTAAACTCGCAAACTTTTGATTGGTCATCTCCTTTCAGTAGTGTAACACTTTCTTATTTTGTGCTCTGCAGACAGAGGGGGCTGAACACATTCATGTTCAGGCCTCACTGCGGTGAGGCCGGAGCCGTCACCCACTTACTGGCTTGCTTTATGACTGCTGACAACATCTCTCATGGCCTTAACCTCAAGAAGGTCGGTGCTCATGGCACAGCATATTCTAAATGAACAAACACATTCATTTAAACAAGATCAAGCACAGATCAAGTCACAAAAGCAGCCACATGCTTGGACACACTTTCCCATTAAATCGACCAGGTGTGTGTGTGTCTAACTTTTGACAGGTGGTGTACAACATAATTATCTTCAAGCAGAATGACTACAATAGGTGGACTATACAAGAAAGGAAAACATCTTTTAAAAGAGCAGATACATTTATTTAGACTTCTTTCTGTTTTTTAAGGTACTGACTGACTCTATTCACACAAGATAGCCGTAGCAGAATTATTTTTTTATTTTTTTAATCAATTAAATACGCTCTTGTCTGGAAGCACCGGACATTTGGTTGTCTGGACACATTATGTTTGTTTACTTTTGGATTTAGGTCAAAGATCCATCAAAGTGGCCTGTTTTATATTCATTTCCCGCTTTCAGACATCTCCTCGCAGCAACCTTGAGCTAAATTCAGAGAGCGTAATGTATCTTTATGGGTTAACTGTGACTAATGTTGGACTGACACTGTGATGTTGAACTCATTCTTTTATTAATCTTGCTTAATGGATTACCTATTGGTTTTATTTTAATTACACAAATATTAAAGGGACTAAAAGTGAACACTTAAACTCATGATATGCACCTATTGCTCTTCTACAACCAGAGTCCTGTGCTGCAGTACCTGTACTTCTTGGCCCAGATCCCCATCGCCATGTCCCCCCTCAGCAACAACAGCTTGTTCTTGGAATATGCCAAGAACCCCCTGCTGGAGTTCCACAAGAAAGGCCTGGTGGTCTCTCTGTCCACAGACGACCCCATGCAGTTCCACTACACTAAGGTCTGCTAATACTGCAGAGAAGAGGCCTTTGATGATTATGTAGACAATGATGCTTTCTTTGCTGTTTATAATGGGTATTGTTTATAACCATAGATGTATGAATTTCACTTTTATGAGGTCAGAAGTTAGGTGGTGTATTTATGTTTCAGAGGCAAACTCATGAAGTGCAGTCTCAAGCAAAAGCAGAGCTAAATGTATACGGAATCAACCAGCATCTTAAACTTGTGAAAGGGCTTGTACCACTCACAATGTGTGCATGCAGACTCAGATGGGTGCAAGCTGTAAGATGAATTGCTTTGCATGTATCTGTCTGTAATTTGGCTTTACTGTCCACAGGAACCCCTGATGGAGGAGTATGCCATCGCAGCTCAGGTCTTCAAGCTGAGTACCTGTGACATGTGTGAGATCTCCAGGAACAGTGTACTGCAGAGTGGCTTGTCTCATGAGGTAACATGAAGCCTCTGTATTAAAAAGATTTTTTGTTCATATGACAAACACACACAAACTCTCACAACAGTCAGACTTATTGCATCATGTTGCTCACACGTTTTTTTTTTTCTTTTCTGTGTTTTAGGAGAAGAGCCACTTCCTGGGTCACGATTACCTGAAAGAGGGTCCAGAGGGAAATGACATCCGTAAGACCAATGTGGCACAGATCCGGATGGCATACCGCTACGAGACCTTGTGCTATGAGCTCAACCTCATCAAGGAGGGCTTGAAGACTGACTAATCTTGTTAAATCTGAAACACACTTGGCTAGAATTCATTTCTAATCTGACTCAAAAAGGCTTCTACATCTTTTTTTTTTTTAAACCGTAATCTTTAAACTAATGAATCTTAAAGAAACTGCCCTTCTAATACAGGGATGTTTTCTCCTTTGGAGAAAGAAATATCTTAATTACAGTACCTTCTCTGTATATCATCCGCACATCTCTTCAAGTGACACTGTACATTACAATATGTATATTACAGCTGGAGGAACATTGTGTATAAGAATGGAAATAAAATGTAAAATAACAATTTTTATTGTGGCTTTTATCCCATGACTAAATCATAAGGAGTTACTGCTGTTTCCCTAGACTTTTTTCTCAAGGTTGGCATCTAGTTTGTCTTCTATATCTAAAGGACTTTTATGATGGCTGTTAGTAAAAGCCAAGTTGTAATACATTTTATTATATCAACAGAATTGTGAATATACTAATTCATCACTTTAATTTATTGCGAGAACCTCCATGACGTTTTGCGTTGCAGGATGACAAAATCAGCGGCCCCAACGTAAAGACAAATCTGAGATCCATTTTTAAATCACGCCCCAAAAGAAAAGTGGCATCAGCATAGAAATAATACACGAATACTACTTATGTACCAAAACATTACAAAAACTCATATTTTTGGACGTGTGGTGCAGGTGCAGGGAGTGTCCGTTTTTCCCAGGACACGTGAAGACAGCATATTTTATTCATCGTTGACAGCTGGAGGAGTTGATGTGGTGACGTCTTCCCTCCTGTAAGATTCAACCGAACTTTCTCACAGTCAAAAGTACGTCAAGTTCAACAGAGACACGCAGAGTAAAACCGGAAGTTGTATGAATAACACTAAATTTTAAGTCACGCCTATGAGCGGTAAATACTTTACAGCGGGACTCTTCACCCTTCAAGGACCACTGATCACTAGATGTTTCCATGCTCCAACCCACCTGATACAAATAAAGTGTTTGTTGTCAGTTCAGCACAATGGCCCGTTGATTTGAGTTTATTAGATAATATTAAATAAGACATCACTGTCCCATCAACACACACACAGCTTAAATTATAATTCATTTAAAAACTACTTGTATTGCTACTGTCATTTATATTCTTTCACAAATCAAGAGTTTGGAGAATTTCTATTCTGCCAACTTGACAAAAATGTTGCGTGGGGATTTTTTTTTTTGGTTTTAATTTGGAAGCCAAAACCGGAAGTTAGGTTTTTCCAATCTGACTTAACAGAAATTGTCCAGCGGGAGGGTGAGGAGTGTTCTGCTTTATCTGCTTTTCTCTTCTCTGTAGCCGTTTTCAACAAGTGTTGTGTGCAGTTATTTGAATAGGTGCCACGTTTTTACAGCCCTTTATTAGCCAGTTCCTGTAAGGATCATTTTCCCGTAACATCCCGCGGTCCGCTTTCCTTCAGCAAGGTTAGCCCGTCAGAGCTGTTAATGTTTTTCAGATTTGCCACCTCCTCGTTGTGACCGTTGGGACCAAGTGGGCTTTATGTGTGTTTTTCACTCAATCGGAAGTAAAATGAGGACAGGACATCAGTTTTGCTGACCATCTTAAGCCACACTGGTAAGGAACAAGATTCATGGGAAGATAATAGACATCTGCTTATGTGTTATTATCTACTTCTGCCTCTTTTCTCGGATTAGCTTAGTACTTAAGGAGTTGCATCTTTGTTTCCTCCCTTTCTTTGTTTTTGAAATTTATAACTAGTAATTTCAATAATTGATATTTGGCTGTGAAATGTCTTCCTCTCCTGCATTTCTCTCTGCGGGTTTCCTCATGTGGACAAAAGTTGAAGTAAAACTGAGGCTGACAAACTTAGTTCTGTGCAACTGCAGCCTCATTAAACTGATTTTCTTTGGCACGAAATAAAACCTTTTCTCCGCCTTTATTGATCTTTATTCAGCTTTTCAATGAGTCTGTTTCTCCTTGTTTTTTTTCTCTCCCAGCCTTTGCATGAATCATTGTGTTATTGCAATGATTAAGCAGCCAATAGAGGACACATAGTTATCTTAGGTCTTTAATTCTGAGTTGCTGTATGGAAATCATGTGCAGGTGTAAAATGTAGGAAGAGTTAATGAGTAACACTTTAAGGGAAAGTATATACAGTGTGTCCACTGCTAAACTGATTATTTCTCTTGTAAGAGTTTCAATTATTCTTTTTTTATACATTATTTTCCTTTGTTTGGACCCATTTTCTCATAATTTTCTCATAATCTATATCATGATCTAAAGTTATGCCAGGTCTAAAGAGGAGTTGTCAAAAATGAAAGGCTACTGAAGGTTCACAGAAAGCTGTAGCTGCTGATAGAGCACTCATTTCAAGACATTTTATCTTGTCCTTTTTTATGCTGGCATGTAGCAAACCAGCAATTTTCCTCTATTATAGCATTAACTGTCACTTTTGATGCTGAGCTGCAGTCTCACAGTGCCTCGCCTACAACATGTCATGTCATGTTGCGCATCTCTGAAGGCGTGTTATGGTGGCATTGAAGGTGCAATTAGGTTTAATTTCCTAGCCAGGCGATGATGGGGTGATTCAGCTTCATGTATGCGCTGTCTGGGATCTACAAATGCACTGATGAGGTTTAGAAAAATATAAAATGCTGGTTTTAAAAGGACAGCTTCGGAAACAGCAGGGAATTGTAGTTTTGACTTTTCTGAAATTGCACTTCCTTGCAGATTGCCCTACTGAGCATGAAATTCAATTTGAACCATTTTCCATGGAATTGGGGGTTGTCAGTTTTCACCATGTTTGTAAGTGTTACTGGGAGTAGCCAGGGACTGATTCATGTCTGCATTTATTGTATTGTAAACACAAAGTTTGATTAGCATGACAGAATTTTTTCATCATGGATCTAAACATAGCTGAAATCAGTGGTGTCAACTCGCTGAGAATCTCTCTGCACCGTAATTAAGGACAGTCTGCTGATTCTTCTTCCTGCAGCTCAGGAAACACAACTCATGCCTTCCTGCACAACATACCGCACAAAGGCAAATCATGCAAGTGGGTCAGTTTGGGAGTTGCATTGTCATTGCAGGGTCTGGCGGTGATGGAGCAACATTCTAGGGCAAGCGAATGCAATTTAGGTCAAACTAAACAAAAGCGTCACTTTCAAATCAGGCTGACCGAGTGTCTCTTGTTAAGTCTATATCCTGACCCTCCTCTCGTACAGCTCTGCAGGAATGCAGCTCATAGAGAGTTATTCTGATCATGAGCTGGGCTGTGGAATTTTACCATGTCTCCCCTTCTCCAGATACTCGCAGCCTCCTAATGTGCAACGTGTCCAAAGGGTTTGGTTCCAGCTAGAGGAGCTGCAAGAGTATACAGCGACCACATTGATGTTGATTCAGGGAATACCAGCTTTTGATCAAACGTGTAAGGATCTTGTGTGCAAACAACTGAGTTAATTTCAACAGACTCTATAGTCCCAGATATTTTCACTGGGCCTGCGAAATAGCTCAACTTTATCTAATCCGGTTCTTATTTTTGAGTATATGAGTGGTTAAAATGTTTCCCAGCAGCAGTTGTCACTGATTGGTTATGTATGCTTTTTGATTGATGTATTTTCTAGCCTCTGAGGTTCTTTCTGGAAATGCGCATTCTTCCCAGCCGCCTGAAAGACAGCTTTGTAAGTGCATTAAATTAGATGCAGTGCTTTACTGTATCACTGGCATCTTGTGTTTGGCCAACAACAGGGCTTAGGGTGACAGCAACACAGAATTCCCCCTGGGCCTAGAAGAGGGTTTGGTCAGCTCAACATAGAACCGCTGCAGAAAACTGTGGTAACTTTGTTCCCGTTACTGGTTTTCCTTATTTTTTCCAGATTTATAGCAGCCTTGATAAGAGCCTGCCCTTCCCTGCCTTCATGCTGTAAAAAAACAAAGCAAAAAAACAAAATGATGGAGAAGAAATTGTGTCCTGCAGTGTGCTGTCTGGGCTTGAATTTTGGAGTGATAAGTATTTAAAGTGTCTTTTCTTCTTCTTAGGTTGTTTACGAAATGAACCAAAGAGGAAACAACACTCTGCTAGCACAGGAGGACACGTAAAGTCATTAAGGAAGCAAGCAGAAACTTTGTGGCTCACATTTGATGATCATTTCTGGATTGATAAATACCTGATTGAGTGATCCCTAATGCATCCGTTAATGGAGAACTGATCCCAACATGCTGGCTCTAAGACTAGAGCAAGGCAGGCGGGGGCTTGGTGAAGCGGAACATCTGCAGAAAGAGGCCGCCGCCGCCTGGCAGGGCCAGCAGTCGGGGAGACCACCTTCTCATGAGCATGGCATCAACATCAGAGAAAAGATCTCCCAATGGGAAGGCCGCAGCCAGCAGGGCAGCAGCCAGGATGCAGGAGTCAAAGCACACCCTCCCATTGTATCCCGAACCCTGTCTGCAGACCTCCTGGCCAACGGATGTCCCAGCGATAGCTCTAGGGGGGGGCTTCACGCAAAAGCCAGCGTCTCGAAAGCAAAGAGCTTTGGATTAGATTTCAGGGAATCCCCAGCACACGGCATGGTTGGTCGCAGGTCGGAACCTTTGCAGAAACCTTCCAGTGAATTTTCGACCGCATCCCCTGGAAAACAAACTCTCTCAGCACAAATATTTGGCTCATCTAAAGTGGAGCCCAGCACCACTTTTTCTACAAGTAAACACATTTTCTCTGCATATGGAGACCAAAAACCGGGTCGGATCTTAGATGTTGAAATTGTTTCTAAACCTCTACCTCCGTCGACTGATGACCACGATGACAGCATACCTGCTGGGAACTTCTATACTTCTCGGGGTTTCTGGCGGAAGCTGGAGGGGGACAGACTGCTCTGGGAGAAGGGCAGGAGCTCTGCAGGTGAAACACCCCCTCCTCCCAAACCTCTGCGGACGTTCCAGTACCAAGGAGCCAGCAACAATAACACAGGGCACGCGGCGCAATGGAGCGGCAGATCCTCTCATAACCACCGCCCCAACACCAGAAGCAGGAGAGCAGCACACCCGCCTAGCTTCCCACCTCCTCCATGTCCGGTCCCAGGGAATGAAGGGCTTTCAAGGCATAAAAAGAACAGGTGAGTCAAAGCATTAATAGGAAAGAGCACATTCAGCTCTTCAATGCAAAGGAAAGCACTTTCAGCTTACAGAATATTAGAAAACTGACCAGTGAAATAGTTCTCTGCTGGGGAGAAATTGTTTTCCAGTGTTTACAGAGGAGCAGCTGTAACTTTAGAGCAGTTTTGTTGGAGGATACTGTCAGAGTTTAATTGCTGGCCGGGGTCCTGGTGTGATGTCACGATATCTGGCAGCTTTGTTCTCCATTGTCTGGACTTGGCCTAGTTCCTCCGCACCCATGGGTTCAGGTTTATCATCATCAACAGGCAAGCTCATATTCATCCAAGTCCAAGTAAAACTGAAATATATATACAAAATATTAGAATGTAAGAAAAGAGGACCAAATGTGCTGTTTTTGTTTTGCTCTTTTTTAGCAGGGAACATCAACCCCTAAGATAATGAGGAGAACCTGATATAATAATACAAGCCACACACAAGGACTCAATTCATTACCTCTTGACGCAGAAAAGACATGTCATAGTTAACTACTATACATTACATTTACATTTACATTAGTGTGCATGCGTCCCAGATGAAAAAGTTGCATAGTGCCCTTTATCAGCCACAAGATGCTGCGATGGCTCCAGAAATAGAAATAGAAATGACAGATCCCACTGTGCCCTCAAACAAGTGTAGAAAGTGGAGTTTTAAATGTGAAAAGTTCAGAAATGGATCTTTTCAGGGCCACAGCTCTGCGTGTTTTTCATGTTTCCTCCCCAAACACACCTGAATCAAGTTAAATGGATCAAATAGGTTGTTTCATAGCAGACATTAAAACTGTTAAATTTGAGTCAGGTGATGAAACAAGGAAACAACTAAAACTAGCAGCACTGCACCCCTGGAGGATCGGAGCATGAGCTCTTTGCTGTAGAAAGATCTTGCTGTGCAGCTGGCTGAGTCACTTGCTTTACTCTGAGGCATTTTTATTTGCCACATAGGTGTGGCACAAAATAGCCCAATAATTGTTCCAGCTTATTGTGTGTGGATTTATTGAAACTGTTAAAAGACAGTTTTATGCTGCTCCATACATTTTCTTATTAAATTTTACTTTAAAAACGGCTGCCTGTCAGTTTAACAGCGATGGTGCTTCGTGACACGACTTGAAGACATTGATTATAAAAACCATTTATAATTAGGTTGTCTAAATTAAAGTAAGACAAACGATCTGTGGTGGATGTTTTGCTTATCAATATATTACACTTGACCCATATGGGGTCCTCCTGTTCCTCAGCAGGAGCAGTTGGCTCCCATCTGGGAAGTCGGTGGATTGATTCCAGGCTTCCCATGACTATATGAGCAAGACTGAAGCCCACATTGCCCCCAGATGTGTCTGTCAGGGTTTGAATGTTTGCTGCATGACTGTGTGTGTGAATGTGACATATTTGTACAATCCATTTCCCTATCAATAGAAGAAATTATAAGTTTTGTGACAGATCTAATAAATTAGTCATGAAAGCTCTACTTTGTTGCATTGAACTTACAGATATACATATCTTGATCATCTGTTATGACACTCATGAATTTCCATTGTTTTTTATAGAGAATTAAATTCCAAAAGAATTTGATGCCAACAGTCTGTCTGTGTCTAATCCTATTAACCAAATGTGTCATCTCCATTAAAAATACAGATTTTAAAAAGGAAAAGACATTTTTACCATCTGTTTAGTGACTCATATAATCCGTTGCATCTTACTCCATAAAATAAACACACTGCTAAATGTATTTGCTTGCATTATCGTTTGTTTACTTTGATGAATTTGCCAAGGTTATTAGCAGATTTTACGTCCCAGCCGCACAATGTTCTCGCCTTTTCCACCAGATTTGGTTGTTTTGAGCCAAACAAAACAAAAACTCACCGGGCAATAAGATTTGTAAACAGAGGTAACAGGAGGGTAATTGTTAGCGATGACACTCCTCACATCAGCATGCTATGCAGCGTGACATTTCCTTATGTCCTCTTTCTATGTTAGGGTTAGCTTTAGGAATAAAGCTTTTATTAGATTGTTGTCATTTGTAAACCACTTTTTTTTCATCGTTGCAGTACAAGCCACATCCTGCCATTTGCACACACCCGTTTAAAAAAACAACAACTTTACTTTACATTTTGCTCATTTTCCCAAACAAATAGGATGACCGAACATCTTTGTGTCTTATGTGCTCACCGCTGACGTAGTTACACATGGCTCCTTGTTTACCAGCTTCACAGCAGTTCAGTAGCTATCATTCGTCTCTGCATTGTCAAATACCCCCACGGGGCAAATGATTATATCACGCTCAACCTGAATTATGTAACAGTTTCTGTTTGTGCACTGAGTCAGCTTGACTGTTTTGATTTCCATTTTAAATACCAAAGAAACTCATGTCAAGTCCATAAGGAGAGAAAAAAAGGAGGGTTTTACAGTACAATGACATCTCTACTATACAAGCACTCATTTCCTTCCATCTCAGCCTATCAAGTCTTTTTCTTTTTTTTTGTGCCACGTTTCACATCAGCAGGGAATTTTGTGGTGGGAAGTTGATTAAGCATGCAACAATAGCACGGCGGCTATCTTTAGGATGACAGTCAGACCCTGCTTACTGGCTGCTTTCCCTCCTCTCGCTGCCACAGGAAGTCCTTTGAGTATGAGGATGCGGCACGTCTGACAGGCCCGGAAGGCTCCGTGGGAGATGGAGCCATGCGCTCAAGCCTTTACCATGCCTACTCTGATGACAACATATACGAGGACATCGTCTGTATGTCAAACTCCTAATACCAAATATTTAGGAATACAACGTGGAGCTGATAGTCTTGTGAAAATATATGCATTTTAACTGAATTTGAAATTGAAGCAGCACATATTTTCTTCACTTGGAATAACTAGACAGCTTCCACATATACCATGGTCTTTATTTTTGGATTCAGGCCATCTCATTTTCGTGTCGGTACAGGTAGTTTGTAACCTTGTAAATCATCTGCTCATCCTGTCTTAACCTTCCCATCACTGCCTCCCCTCAGGTGAAGGAACAACTAATGACCCCTATGAAGATGTCAGGCTGTCTCCCATGTGTCTTCCTATTACAAGGCCCCAAGTCCCAAAGGTAATGGAAAAGATGCAGTTCATATCTTCCTTGCACAGTAACTAAGCTTTTTCCTTGGACTTGTATCACTGGAACAAATGCTGCCTAACCTGAGACTGTGCATGAGGAATAATTGTACTTCAGCACCTTGTAATTATGTAAAACCAAGAGCTAATTCCACCTTTCTTGTGTTTTAGTTACCTTCTAAACCTCTAACGTTGCACGAATATGGCGGCAAAGTGGAGAGAAAGACGTTCACATCATCCAAGTCCTCAACTTTTGCAGACGCTTCGAAACCAGCAACACCCCGGCGCGCATGCACTCAAAAAGTCCACCGGATGCCAGAGGTACAACAAGGTTTTTACAAAATAATTGTGTCTGGATACTTTTGCTGACTAAGAATTCATTGACTTCTGTGGCGTGTGCTCTTTGGAATGATGACGTTTTGAGGAAGAAAGAAAGACGGGGGTGGCGACTTGTTTAGCAGGAAGGAGACGATGCTGAAAGACAGAGATAGGACCAGAGCTGTATGTAAGCACTTCTCGTAGTTAAGCTCATAGAGAAAAGTTCTTACTCAGAAGTCATGTTGGCAGAAAGCTGCCAGACGGACACGACGACGAACTTTGACAATGAGGTAATAAAACAGACCTTTTCGCATCTGTGAGAGGTTGACTACAACGATTACAGCTTGAGAAACTACATGTCTTTTGTCTTGTGGAAGAACTGCAAGTTTATTTTTAGCTGATATTTCTGCACGTCTGTGCTGAAATGTTTATTTCTATTTTAAGATGAGGGTGCAAAAATGGTATACGTAATATTCAGCTGATTTGCTTTCTTTGCTGTTTTATGTTTCATCACATTGTTTCCAAAGATGTTTAACTTGTAAAAATGGTTGCAGAAATAATTAATCTTAATTCCTCTGCTTTACAGCTAGCCATGTTAGTTGGGTCTTTTAGTTTTTTTCTGTATTCTGTGTTACAAGTTGGCCTCTTTAGGTGGCCGTGCTCTTCCTTTATTTGCTCGTATCTGTGAATGCAGAGCCTTAGTTCATTTCAGACATTCAGTTGTGCTCTTTCAGGGTTTTAAGAGAAGAACACAGGAATGTAATGCTGTAAATTTCTAATATAATTAAGCACTTAGAGGCAGTTATGTCTTCATCCCCTGTAATGATAACTGGGCTGACAAGTATGTGTCTGTTTGTTTCTGTTTGTGTGCTTTTCTACATAGTATGTCAGCAAGATCGAGACCATTTTTGACGACAAGCGAGGGAGGAAGAGAGTGAGGAACCAAGGGCTGTCAGTCCGAGGTGAGACACACATACGGGATCAGTGTCACAGATGCTCTAACATCACCCACATCAATGCCTCAAGAAGATTAGTTTGAGCCCCTTGGTGGAAATACCCAGCTTTTTATGATGCACTTAAGCCAGCTGCGGTACGCAAAGCCACTGATTATAAAACAAAGGCTGACTGTCTGCATCAGATTATGGCTTGTCAAGTCTTTTTCATTCCTTCATTCATCACTAATGTATCCCTCGTTCTATTCATATCCACAGAGGAGACCAGTGGGACAGAGAGTGACCCTGAGGAAAACGGCAAAGGTATGAACCAAGACACAACCTGAAATCCTTTTATCTGTTATTTTGTTATAAAACTTAGAGATGCATATTTATCTTTGGCATGTTGCACAAAACCAAAATTAGACATTGCTTTTCATTTAAAAACAATCAACTAAACTAAATGGTCCTGGACCAATGAGACACTTTGCTGATGAGCAGTGGCTGTGGCTCTCCTCTTCCTGGCAGGCCGTGTTGTTGAGGACAGCACTGGCCACAGCCTGCCTGGGCTAACACTTGAGTGTTAAAGACACTGAAAGCCTCAGGAGGTCAAATGTAATTTTTTTGCACCCTTGTCCTGGAATGGGCATTATGATGTGCCCTCTGTGCTTCCTGAGGGTCTGCAAACCTTGTCGGGGGGGAAAAGGCTGGCATGCAGAACCTCTGTCCACCAGCACTGACCAAGCAGGGCCGCTCTGCCACAACATGGCTGATTAGCTAATCAGCATCGCAGACCATCTGAAATGATGAAGACAATTACACCAATCAGTGCACATCACAAGCAATGTATAGTGTTTATTAATGGACAATATCAAAAAGTCATGTTCACCTGAACCTGAATAGGATTTTCTATTCAAAATCTCATCTCAGGGGACTTTTTTTCAATGTGGATGCAGCTCAGTGCACCGATGATACACAAAGCAAAAATTCCTGCTATGACTCTTAACACTTGTTCTGTAATGGTGAATTATCTTACCTGAAATCCTGTGAAATTTTATTTGATGTTGCAGAGTCTTCTGTGGTCAGGGAAAGAGATAAGACATCTGAGAATGCTTTAATAGCCAGACACACACATTTGCATAATTTCACTCTTATCTACATGCAAAATTTCAACACATTCATAATCGAGCACAACCACAGTACGTTTTTGGAGATGTTAATGTGGATTGTAACTGTGATTCTTTTTTTAGTGGTGTAGCGTGTGTTTGTGGTCTACAGTACATTGCCACACCAACCCTGGTAATGTTTAGCTTCTTTTTATCTGGTCCTTAACTTCATACAGTTGAAGGATCATTTTCTCCTCAGACTTACAGAAGTACATCAGGTTAGATCAGTGATTCTCTGACTGAACACAGAGGTCAATTGAGGAAGCTGTAAGTTCACTCTTGTCCAGTTTCATAAGTGAGGCTCATCTACTTGCCCTGATATTTATATCATTGCAAACTTTATAAGCCAATAAAAGGATGCTCTCACTGCTTTGAAATTAAATTGGAGAAAATGAAACTGTGTTACACACAATTTACCAACTTAAATCATCAGATAATCTTTCGGTGATTTGGAGGATTCAAATTTTACCTGCCCAGTTCCCAATATCAGCTGAAACAACTCTCTATGAGCTCATTTACACATTGAAAATCAGTTCATCTGATTTCTGGAGTTTTCAGATTATTCAGGTGGTCATATAAATATATAATGTGATCTGCTCTATCAAATAATGGCATTGACCTGATTCTGAGAAATCACATTAACATGCTTAGATTTTGCCCCAATACTGTAAACATGATCTATTTCATTCTTTTACATCTGTATGTCCAAAAAAAGAAAAGAAAATGGAGGCAATGTAGTCACAATGGCAGCTGATGCAAGGTGCTTGCTGTATTTATTTTATTTCACACACCAGTACCAGAAATAAAACCACATCAAAGACTGTGGACATGTTCAACAATAATAGACTAGACATTTTGAAAATGACAGGAAATCAGAGTCTTATATCACCAAATAGAGTTCAAGACAGAAATTTAAATACAATCTATGAAAATGCTTTTTTAGCTCACTGATGTTAAATCAGATGAATGCTCTCCTTTTTTAGGTCAGCTCAGGTTCCCTAAAAGATTTTAGGTGCTAAATGCCACATTAATGATGGAGAATATTTCTGAGATTTGTTTTTTTCAAAGTCAGAAGTTTACAAACACAAAGATTAGTGTGTCTTTAAACAATGTGGGGAAGCCCAGAAGATGATGTTATGGCTTTTTGAGCTTCTTTTAGGTTAAATGACAACAAATGAGTGAACTGGAAGAACACTAGTGGATCTATTTTAAGGCCATACCTCAAACCACACAGCTTCCTTATTTGATGCCATTGTGGAAATAAGAGCCAGGCAGGGAGAGTACTCCTCAAGTCTGGTTCATCATTGGGTAGCATTAACCAATGCTTCAATGTGCCACATTCATCCGTTCAAGCAATAGTAGGACCATCATATTATTAAATGATCTGACTATTGGATTTTCATGGTCTGTAAATGGGCTGAAATGGTTTCCAGTTTGGAAAGTCAAAGAAACTTAACCAGTCCCGGCTGCAGTAATAAGCTGTTCATTTGATCCTTGGCCAGTTTCTATCTCTTTGAATAAGTCCCACATACACTATAGTACTTTTGTATGTGTTTGTATTCAGTGTAATGTGCTAACTTGTATTTGCAATATTTGCTAGTGGCCCAGGAGTAAATCCTACTGGTTTGTCAGACTTTTTTGCAGCTTGCAGTTTTGTTCATATTAAACGAGCATTAAAAGGTTTTGTGTGCTAGCAGAGAGTGAGACGTCTCCCAGGACGCGCGTTACCGCATTGTCTGACTCTGTGTTGTTCAGCAGGTTCCAGAAGATCAGTTTACATTCAGTCTACATTAAGACGGCGCCCAGGATACCGCACCCTGGAGAGGGACTTGATCCAGCTGCAGCAGCAGCAGCTTTTCCAGATCTTTGTGGTGGTGTCGCTGAGAAAAGGCTCCCCAGGAAACACATACTCTCCTGAAATTACACAACAATTCCCCAAAATGGTTAGTAAAGGAGCCCTTCCAGTAACTGTTTTTTCATGATAAAAATAAAGAACTGTTTTGAAACCTTAGTTGAATGGTGTATTTGACTTTTTTGGGGCCAAAATTTTAATCTTATTTGGTAAAATTAAGGGAAGATGATTCTTATCAAACATGCTAAGAATTCCCATTGAGGATATCCTGGAGGGGAATTTCCTAAGTTGACATGAGTCAACAAATATGGCTTTCGTCACAAAAACGGTAAATAAGGTTTTAAGGTTTATTTGATCCAGATTTTTTATATGTTCACAGTTCAGTTTTGGGCATCTGTAAAAAAGATTCGATTTTTGTTAGTGATTTACGAAAACATTAAAATTGTCAATGTTGCGTTCTTGTATTTCTAATGTGGAGCTTCTTTGTTACAGTTTGAGAAATCCTCCCGGGTCTCTAGAGAAGCTGAGGATCAGCTGAAAGTGATTCCCAAGTTCTGCTTCCCGGATTCTCAGGACTGGAAGCCCACTGCACACATGCCAAGGTCCGTTTTTACTCTGTAGTAAAGTTCTAATAACAAATGCTATGAGACCACCACAGCAGCTGCATGATCATTTAATCTCCTTTTGTGCTGTTGTCTTCATGTGCACTCATGCCTTTTAACTCATGTTGTCCAGCATTTTTTTTTCACATCGTTTACAAACATTATCTTCTCACTTTTATAACCTCAGCTGTCAGCTATTATCCATAAACTGATGCTGAAACAATATAAATGCTCTACGATGATCATTAAAGTGAATCTTTAATTAAATATCAGAGTTAAAAGGCCATTATGTTTTCTTTTTACTGGCTATGGTTTATTATTGTAAATTGGTTTTGGACGTTCACTTTTACAGCATCCCTGCTTTCAAACAATGTATCCATATATGGCTGTGTAAATAATTGGGGTACTAAATTGTCCTCTTTTAATCAGCATTGTTTCCTTTTCTTTCACACTGATGTTTTTTTTTTGTTGTTTGTGTAGTTGAATTTTCCATCCCCAGTTTTGCATGTGACGTTACGGATTCTGTAAACATGTTTTTACATGTTGTATGCAGTCAGATTAGATAACTTGTGTGCCATGTTGATTTCAGTGAAACCTTTTCCTTTGTCCTGACTGGAGAGGATGGCAGTCGCTGGTTTTGTTATTGCCGCAAGATCTTGGTGAGTACGGACGTGTGCTAACGTGTCTGAATCACTGACTAAAGAGTTCATGTGGTTGTGTGCAAGATGACATGGCAGCCTCCCATGTGCTTACTCGATATGTCGGCGGAGACGTGAATCACAGACCATAAACCACTTCCGAATCCATGACTGAGAACAAAAAGAATGTCATCATTTCTCCCTTGGCCTTATTGTCTTGTTAAGCTCTCCATTTTCTGGCTGTTGTCTTTTGTTTTGCTGTTTAGACAGAGCTGGTCCAAATATAAAATGGAAAATTTGTTGTTTATTGGTTTATAAGCTCAGTGCTGCAGCTATAAACATGGCTGTAGTTTTGACTTTGGACTCTTATCTTGTTTTCTTTCACCAGAGCTGCCTTTGAAAATATAACATTTCAAAAGAAAGATCATCTTCAGCTGGAAATGTATCGTGGTGTCCTTTGTGATACAATCTGCTGTTGTACCCTGACTGACTTGTGAAACTGTGTGTCTTCTAGCCCAGTGGAAAAGGGAAGAGGCTCCCTGAAGTACATTGTATTGTCAGCAAGTTGGGCTGTTTCAACCTGTTTGCAAAGGTAAAGCAATGCCATTCATCTGCTCACATATTTCTGTTGGTAAAAGGCCCTCATAGAAGAATGAAAGGAGATGGTCTGACGAGAGCTCACTGTTAATCTGTTTGAAGAGTGTAAAAGCCGCTACCTTTAAACTGCATGTATAAGCATACAATGAAGCAACAATATAAGATAATGTTGAGCAGTCACTGGGTGTGTTTGACTCGTTCTCTAGTTGACGATGGAAAATTGCAAAATGGAAATGTGTATTTGAATGAGCCCTAGTTCCTTTAGGAATCACACTGATTGGTCTGGTTCCATTTTTCCAGATTCTGGAAGAGGTGGAGAGACGCAGAGAAATTTCCCCAGCGCTGGTTTATCCCTTTATGCGTAGCGTGATGGAGGCCCCATTCCCAGCCCCCGGACGCAGAGTGACAGTCAAAAGCTTCCTCCCCGGCTCAGGGAATGAGGTAACTCTGATACCAAAAGAGGAAATGTTGATTACTTGTTTCGTTCCCCTTAACCACTCCCTTCTGCAGATTCAGAATGACTCAGAATTAAAGACCATCTCTGGAAACAATAAGACGGGATATTTCAGCTTTGACTGGTTTAGCACAGTTATTTCTGTCTTACAACAAGCAATCAGCATTTTAAAACTCAGACTCACAGTAAAAGAAGTGCTGTCCCTTTCCATCAGCAAATGTTAAAAAAATCCCATGTTTCATTTCAAGATTATCAAACATGGAACGTGCCTATAAACGTAGTATTGTCCCAGGGTACTGCTGTTCACACATTTCACCATGTAGAGGTTACACTGAACCAGTTTTGCCTTTTCGGCAGGTACTGACTTTAAGTCGACCAGTGGACTCCAGATTGGAGCACGTGGACTTCGACAGTCTGCTGCAGTGTCTCAGTGTGGGGAGACTCCTGCAGGTATTTGCCTCCCTTCTGCTTGAGAGAAGGGTCATCTTCATCGCTGACAAACTCAGGTACTAATGGGGTTATTTACAAACTACTGTGGGGCCTCTCTGGATAAAAATATCGCAGAGTGAGTGCTCAAAATTTTGATGGGGTTACAAGGATCATGGTTTCCTGGGTCGTTTTGAGAAAAATTGCTTACAGAACTGTGTTTGTAATAAGTAACAGGTTCAGAAATTCTCATTGGTGTTGCAGGTTGTAGCTGTGCGACATAGACGACTAAAAGAAGTAATTAAAAACCAAATTAGCAGCTTATCTGCTAAAAAGCTGCAGAGAAAATATTGGTTGGATATGTTTTCTTAAAAGAAAAGGAGGGAATTTATAATGTGCTTTTTGGGAGCTTAAGGGGAATATTGGCCATAAATTACATCCATCACAAGGAGGGAGGTATTCACAGCATGAAGGCAACTTACTATACTGTAATGGAGTCTCAGCAGAACAGCTGTAATCCTGTACGATGCACATTCACACAGGTTTGTTGTCCTTGGGGAGAATTCTGTGATGCAGTTACAGTTAATCACTCTGGTTGAAAAACATGGGACTGACCATTCTCCATCTTCAGAGAGCTGTGATTGATGTTTGTGAGCAAGCTGATCCGTGTGGGAACCGAACAGTGTTTTGTTTCATCTCTCCTCCTCTTTCTTGCTGCAGTGTGTTGTCCCGATGTGGCCACGCGGCGCTGGCGCTGCTGTACCCCTTCACTTGGCAGCACACCTTCATACCTGTGTTACCGGCTAGCATGCTGGACATCAGCTGTTCCCCAACCCCTTTCCTTATTGGTGTGCTGGCACCCTGCCTGCCCCAGCTGCTGGAGCTTCCTATTGAGGAGGTATAACCTGGGAGATTTCTGCTGTTTTAACCTGCTGAGACCCCAGTTTTACTTTGGCTTACATTAGACATTTAGTCTAGCTATTGGGATTAGGAGGGACCAGTAAATAGTAGTTTATAGGATTTTGTTTTTTTAAATACGTATTTTATACATGATTGTATTATATATGATGTAGATGTAAAAAGAAAGAATCTGTGTCATGGTTGTGGTGGCGAAGCACGCCGTAGCTCTGACTCACTTCACTTTTATATACAGCAGTACTTGTTGCAAAACAGTCACTAAACTGTCATTCCTGTGTCTTGTCGTCTTCCCAGGTGCTCATAGTGGATCTGTGTGCAGACAAGTTTGTCATTCAGGTGTGTACACATAGCTGTGTATAATGGGGAAAAGTGGGTGTGGTTCGACTGGAAGATGGCTTTGCCTGCACTTGTCCCATGTTGGGTGGTGGGTGGAGTGCTCCAAGGGTGACAAAGGAAACTGCTACACACCCGAGCGCCGGAGATAAACGGCAGCGGATTGTAAACTCAGCAGGGCCCTCTCATGGCAGAAACCGGTTCTAGATCTGCAGGACTCACAGCTACTCGAAACCAAATCTTTTCATCATCTATGGCAAATGTAATCAGTGATTAAGATTTAATCTCATACACAGTAACGTCTAGATGTACAAGTTTTTGACTTTTTACATATTTTATCAAATTGGATCATGAATGGTACATCTTTTTATAATCCATCATTTCATGGATCTCATATATGTTTATTCCACTGGTAATTTAGTTATTTCCCCAGAAGCAGTTATACTATGTGTGAGTCAATATGTAAATAGCATCATGTGACTGCAGCTGACCTTTTCTGTGATGTGTTAGCTGGGCGATGAAGACTGCATCCTGCCCAGTAAACTGCAGGCAGCACTGCAGCAAATCCTGGAGGAGAGGGAAGGCATCCTGAGACAAGACAATGGAGACACAGATGGAGGTTGGTACTGTTACCCCCTGCATAATAAGATACAATAGTACCTTTTTTCATTAGTTTAGTCCAAATGTGTGATCAGAGGCAGATGAGATGGCAGGCCTACGCTATCAAAGACCTGCAAAGCATTACATGAATACATACTTAAGACCCTGTTTTAACTAGTAAGGCAGTGACCGATTGAAGTTTGTTTTATTGTGTGTTAACCACAAAGAAGTTTCAGCTGGTTGTAGAAGCAAAGACCTGCTGCATGTCTTTGTTATGATTTCTAATATGAACTTGTCTT
This sequence comes from Craterocephalus amniculus, assembly GCA_036024015.1. NCBI lineage: Eukaryota > Metazoa > Chordata > Actinopteri > Atheriniformes > Atherinidae > Craterocephalus > Craterocephalus amniculus. Next base: position 40,780 of record JAVQJG010231966.1, on the reverse strand, counting down.
GGTCTCAATGTGGCCCATCCAGGCCAGCAGCCTGACCTGAGCTCCCTGGTATCAGAGGGTTTCGTGCGGTTCTTCGTTGAACTGGTGGGCCATTACCCCCTCCACATGACTGAGAACTCCAGTGGGACCAAGGAGCTTCAGCGTGACAGTTTCCGCAAATCTCACCCCTCTCGCGGAGTCCGACAGTTCCTGCAGCTCTTCATGGACACCCAGATGTTTGCTGGCTTCATTCAGGACAAAGAACTGCGCAAGGGAGGAGGACGAGGTGATTTTGAATAATATATATTACAGCCTGGTTTATCCTTTTTCCACATCTTAGAATTTGATTTTTTAGGTTTGACATTTACTTGCAATTTCCTTTTTTTAAATCTTTAATACCGAACGGTTAGATTGCAATATATTTGAAAACCAGGGCTACAGAAAACCAGACTAACTTACTGTATCTCACTTAGCCAAGTAGAAACTTAACAGGAGTCATTTCTTGCTGGTTGTGCTGGCATACTGCATTCTGGAATGCATAAGTGTGAAGGTTTCTTGAGCTCCATGAAAACTGTGAGAGGAATTATTCATTTTAGCTTTGCAGTGTGAATCTCCACATTCGGGCAATTTCTCATTTAAAACATGATGCAATATTCCTTAATGTGTAAAATCAGAAAGCAGCAACCTTGCTAACCCCCTGCCTCGTTTCTCTGCATTCCCGCCCCTTCTCATTCATTCCCAAGCTGCACGATTGGCTTTTGAGTCCTGTAATTGCTGCTCTCTTCTCTTCCAAAAAGCTTTTTCTGTTTTTCTCCGATGACTGAACCCTCATTTGCAATTGCATCATGTGGAGAAAACCTAAGAGTTATTTCTAAGAACTCAAACTCTTGTGAATCTGAGTAGCACACTGACAATCTAGCAGTATTTCTTATTAATGAATCTCCGCACAAAGTTATGACGATCCATACATGAATAAATTAAAGTTGGCTTCTTCTGCAGCAATTATCCAGGCTCAACGTGTTTTTTCTTCATCCCAGGTCTCTTTGAAACAAGAGTGGTTGAATATCTGGATTCATGCCCTGAGCCTGAGCCAAGTGGTGTGAACAAATTTCTGAAAGGACTGGGTAAGTGTTTCTCCATAAAATGCTCTCTTTAAATGTTACATTTCAGCATTTAATGATTGCTCTACTTCTTTTAGGAAACAAGATGAAGCTCCTACAAATTAAATAATTTTACTTCAGTTGTAAATAAAAGACTTTGTAATTAAAAACACTTATTGCTGGTGGACTGGCTAAGCATGTTCAACTTGGAGAAGTCTGCTTTTGGAAGTGAATGGGACAATGAGAATGATGATGGATGAAAACTGGAAAATAAATTCATATCTTTTTTTCCAGTATTGTTTTTATAAAGATATCTGATAATCAGGTATTGTGTCTTTGCATTCCAGCTACTGGAGTTCAACATTAATGTGACAATATTATCTGTATTGGGAAACTTGTTTACTTTAAGTTCTCTTAATATTTCAGTCAGTACATGCAAATTAAATGTTGTAAGTACTTTACAGCTGTAAATAATGTGTTAGTCCAACCTGAAGCAAGTTTTTATACATCTGTTCATTCCATTGTCAATGCTTTATCGTCTTTGGTTACTGTCTTCTGGATGAAGTTAATGTTATTCATTCTGATCACATTTCAGATTGATTTTTTTTCTCCTCGTTAACTATTCTTTGTTTACATTTTGCACATGTTCAAAACCAATGTACAGTATTTGGAATATTTTTTATAGTAAAGCATGACATGTCCTACATACTTTATAAAGGAGTTCCCAAGGACGATATTCAATGTGTCTGTGCTATTTATTATGCAAACTCCTCAGAGAACGGGCCACGCAGTAATCCTGCATAATTTAACACATTAACTAATTGTATGCAAGGTAATTGCTGGGTCTATTTTTGCCCCCTAAACTTGGATATTAATAACAATGAAAACTGTATGGTTATGCAAAAGGAGGACAATTTGTAGAATTTCCCTCTTTCCTAAGAAATGATCCCGCTTAATGACTCCAAGCATCTCAGTGAGCGTCAACCTCGCCTGGTAAGCAATTTTCAATAATGGAGTATCTTAAAAGGTGTGTTCATGTCAAGACTAAAATGTATTCCTTTTTTGTTGTTTTTTTTTTTTTTTTTTTTAACCTAATTTCCGTTTTATAGTCTCCAAAACTATTTTAAAGCATTAACGCTTGCAAAATGTAATGCCACTGAATTTACCCGAGTTTCTGTTTAGCATAAGTTAGAAACTAAAATCCCTGCATAATATAAAAGGCAGGTACAACCAGAATAGACCACCAGTTCAGGGCTCACGGGCAATCTGTATGCCAGTTTTTTAAAAAGAAAAGTTGTATGATGTTCCCTGCATAACAATTTCACCTTAATTCACATTTTCAACACCTCTAATGTGATACTGCATCTTGTTCCGTTGACCCAACTTCACTGGTTCATCTCAGCATCATGGCCCTGAAACAAAAAGGAAAAAAAAAAAACAAGATTATCTCATCTGTACAAAGGAGTCAATCCTCCAGGGGAGTGCTGTATTAAATGTGTTCAACTCTCCCAGACACACCCTGTGACTGATGAATAAAAATCTGACAGATCTTGTTCTTTTGAAACTAGATTTTTCCTCCCTACAGCGAGTCTTTTGGGCAGATCTTTCCCTCCTAGTACAGTTCAGCCTTACTTCAGAGAGAACGGAATCCCCAACACAGCCATAACCCTTTCTCCAGCATGATGGAGAGATGTAAAGATTGTAAGCTCATGCTGTTTTTCTGGAGCACAAACTTCACCAGTCTAAACTACGGCCACATGAGGGCGCTGTCTCCACATATCTGTTCATAGTGTACAGTACAGGGTGTTTGCTATCTCCCTATAACAGAGTTACAAATATGCCCAAATAATAAGGTTTAGTCATCTAAATGACCACATATTTTTCACAGATTAATCTTTTTGATACTAAATAAGAAAAAGTAAATCATACAACAGGAACAGGTGTGATGTTCAAGCTTGTCCGTCATTTTTTATTGACTATAGGCTTGGATCGAAAGCTACAGACAAAAGGAAACAGAATGAAACACTTCTTTTTATAAAGAAATTTGGACAATGAAAATGTAGAGCTTCATCAAATTCATTTGGTGTGTCTCATTGGGCTCAAGATTGCCAAGATTTTCTTTCAGCCAAGATCTGCTCTTTGAACAGCTTCAACGTCCCTGGGTGAAGGGCCTACTTTTATTGGGAGGATTTATCAATCAAATGCAGCTTGCAAACAGAAAAACCAAAAGATGGTCTGTGTACACTATTTCATTACATTTAAGAAATAAAAAAAGGGTGGAGTATTTATTTTCATGTCCAGTATTTGCATTGTTCTTTCATTACACAATGTCCTGTCTCAAACGGGGTGTTCGGTGCTCAGTTTACATTTTTATGACAGAAACAGACTAAATGTTTCGTGTTATGTAAACCGTAACAGGTTCAGTCGCAACCTGGACTGATGGTGACTGTCTAAGATCTCATTATGGCTTAATTTACATTTCATTTGAGCAGAAAATATGATTCTTGCAAATAAAGATTTAAAGTGTCTTTTAAGTCTTGACTAATCAGTCTGCAGATCATAAATTGTACAACAAAAGTTTGCAGCCACCTACACCAGCAAAAATGTACTTAAATTATGTAATCAGAGCGTCTGCTTCATTTTCTCTAATAAAATACATTTTTCTTTGTTTAAGTTGTGAGGAAGGCCAGTCAACACTGGAGAATGTCAAGAACTTCAAGGGGGACAAAGCAAACTCTCTAATCCAGTGCAGTGGTGAGGTTAACCTCTGTGCTCTGCAGTAGATTATATCCTATATATGCTGGGATTGCGATGATTCATGCACGCATATGACATTGCAATAATCCCACCTAGAGTCTCCTCCTCTGGTCTCAGAGGAAAGGCAAGACTGCAGAAAAAAAGGAAATCATGCTTTAAACTGGCTTTTTTAAATCCAGGAAAGCGTGATGGTGTTCAGACCTGGGCATACAAAAGACGCCTGATCAGGTGAAGACACTACCTTATTATCTCTGTGTTTATTTATAGATTAATTTGCTTAATAACCCAAATCAGGAAATTAAGCCTTCCCTTTCACCCACCTCTGGTAGACTTACTGTAAAGCGGTTGGCTGTTGTTGAGCCAAATTTGAGTCTATTATAAATAGAATATTTATAGCAAGGGAATTAAAACAGTCTTGATCAAACCCTAAATTACAGCCTTAAAAAAATAATTGTATAAGTCAGAAATGTTGCTTCAGCACTGCTATCCAGAAAAAGAATGCAAATATTTTAATCATGTCAGAATAATAACTATATTTTTGTAATTAATTTTACATCCACTTGGAAAAACCATCAGACCATTTAAATCCTCTATCTTTATTTCTTAGAAAAAACATAATTTTGCCTGTAGCGCCTGTTCTCATGATGTAAACTACTGCTTGATATTACCCAAGTAAAAGTTTACTTTTTTGCAGAAACTTCTGAATTCCCTGTGAATGCTCACTGGTCTGGATTGGACCGACTGAGACACTTTAACAAATTATTCAACCTTGACAAACCACAAAACTGTTACTCTTCCATCTTCACAAAACATTTTGCAACTTTTTTTCCTTAGAAAGCAAAACACTGAGACACTTAGCAGACAGTGAAGAGTATCAACATTGTAAATTTTATAATGTTAAAGAAACCTGTTGGAATGTTGTTTGTTTGCTGTCATTTGAACATTCATGAAGAAAAATGTATCAAATGTATCAAACTTTTCAAAAGCTTCCCGACCATGTTACTAAAAGGCACCGAGGAATTCCTCCTCTGTTCTTTCTTCTTAAAACTTTTAGAACTGCTTGGGCTGCAGAATAAGAAACTTTTCTAGGAGTAACAAATTTGTGTAGCAGGTTCCCCGGCTTATTGTCACAAGTGACAATAATTTAGAACCAATCCATTGTGATGAAAGAAAACTCACACCTGTTGTGACAGTGGTGTTGCACACCTGAACACATATAAGAGTGACTTTGTCTAATAATGATACAAGATGAGGATAAACTGCTCACCCTCTGCAGGCAGCACCTCTCCCACCACCCCTCAGGAAATTTGAACATTACTGGTGTTTTGCATGCGCATATATCCCGTACAGAACAGTTGATAGCATCATAAGGAGTTTATCTGCTGTGGGTATTCTGATGAGGGCCTCTTCTTTGGACCTCACTGGAAGCTTGAACTAAGAGCTACAGACATATTGTCAAAACGTCAGTCAGGATAGTAAATAGAAGAGCTGCTCTTCATAAAGATTGAATACAAAACATTTCACTCAGCGTGTTCATTTAGTTCTGGGCCACTTAAGAGTGAAAGAACAAGGAAAGAAGATTTAAACTGTGATATTTTTTAGCAAATGTATTCATTTTCATATTCAAATCAATTACTAGGAAAGACTGAGGGGTAGGTTTAACACATTGTGGTTATCTTCTGGTGATCTGGTTTGAATCAACTCACATATCCAGAGCTAAAAAACCTGTATGTGTGTGCATCGACCAATCACGACTGAACTTTTCAAGCAGGCTGTAAAGTGTAACGTCTGCTGCAGCCTAAGCAGGAAGGAAAGCTGCTATAATTAAAAAAGGAAAGATGGATCTGAATAGTCTGTATTTTTGTCTGGCAGGAGACAGAATGTGGAAATGAATAAACTGATCAATATCACCGCCACATTGTTAAAGCACTAGTGGATCTGATGATTTATGACTCTTATTTTGAAATTATTCAAACCGGTCAGGGAGCTTCATGTAATTGTTCTTTCTCTATCACCCAGGCTTTTAAAGTGCTATAATAAACTGTAATTATTTCCAGATCTTTTTACAAGAAGCGTGGTTTTAAATACTGTAATGTTTGAAAAATTGGCAAGAAAACTTAATACTTCTGCGAACCTGAGACTATTATAATTGGGACAATTATCAGGAGGAATTAAAATTCCAATATATTTGGATGGATGAATATGCAATGAAAAAAAACGTTTCTTCACACATTCATTGATTAATCATGTTTTGAGCTTTTATTAGCACAGTTATGTTTGAATACGAATACATGTTTCCATCATGCAAACACCTCCAAGGAGTTTTCTAGAACTTACCATGGCCCTCACATCACATTTCCTGGTCTTAATTTTATTGACAGTTGTGGTATTTCAAAGAAGTGCAAGTTTTCTGGAAGGAAGAATCAACGATATTTCTGCAAACAAGACCAAATAACAATCTCAGTTTGCTCAGACAACCTTAATAACGGAAGCTCTGAAGTTTTTGATTGGATATTGACCATAAAATACTACATACATTTACAGGAACAAACAGAAGCATTTATTGGACACAATGTGGATGGACATTGTGAAGAAAACTGATAAAACAAATTAATTCTTTTAAAATATCTTCAGACTTTCATTTTTTTTCTCCACCATTTAGTCTACTAATGCTTTATTGATCTTGTTCTCTCTATTTTAAATTGTTCATTTTGATAGCAGCTGTGTGGGTTTGTGCTATAAATAGACTTGACTTACTGTACACAGCACTTACTGCTGCTGCTACATAAACTGATACTATCACACCTCTTACTGTTATGCAGCTACTTCCTGGAGAGAATGGATAGATTAAGCAGTTATGGGACTTACATAGTAAAAACAAGCTGTTGGCCCCAAAGGAGTCTACCTCTTTCTCTGCAAATTTACAAGTAGCCTATAAGTCTTCTTGCCTTACTCATCAAATACAAAATTTAACAGCACTACAATCAAATAGTGTATTATCTCAGGCTTGCTATTTGTTTTGTTTCTAAGCAGATTATAAAACTATTTCAACTTTATCTTGACAAGGGATGCAGTATTAAGATGTGGTAAAGATACCAGAACCTTTAGCGTTGTGTTTATATTGGATCTTAGAAAGATACCATTATAGATTTAGAACATATTTTCATGTAGAATAAGGTCAGTTTTCTCTGCCTATCTATATTATATAACAATTGTCTTAAAAATAAAGAACATTCTCAGTGATTTAGTTAGAAAACATAAGAGTGAGTCTATCCTTGAAAAGTTTTTATAATGTAAGAGGTACATATAAAGCTGAGACAAAACAGAGACAAGGGAAGACTTTTTTCTAAATATAGCGTCTTGAGCAAATGATGTACCCAAAACACAACATCCAAAAGAAACATGCATAATGGTCCCTTAAGAACGTTTTTTCTTTTTATATCTTGGATCCGTCATCATCTCCTCAGCAAAGGGAGATGCTCTGTGCAGTTTTCTTGCAGTTTTATGGTATTTTGCATGGATTTACAGTGACTGAAGAACAAGAAAGTAAAATAAGCAGAGGCTGATCGGCTTGGTAAAATTCTGTTAAATGAATCAGCCACAGCCTTGCACAGATTACTATTATTTTAATATAATAAACTGTTGTACGAAAATAGCTGTTACATTTTTATATGATTGTGCTGAAATGATCAGTGTGACTGTAGAGCTTGTTATTTATGAGCCTAAATGCTTCTTCATTCATCAAATTTCCCGGAACACAGTTTCTTGCTGAAATATAGTGCAAGAGTTCAGACATTAAAACCAGTCCCTCCAGGAAGTTGTGATTTTGCAATTGCAGCTATAAATACAAATTCAAAGGAGTGGAATTCGTAATAAAAAATGAAGCGCTCCTAAATTCATCATATAGCCAGGATTCACTCCTTTATATACAATTCATTTGGTTGAATTTTTAGTTGTTGCAATCATAACATTTCAATATCCTGGAGAGACAGATTTTAAGAACCCCGGGTTATTTGTAGGTTGGTGCATATGAGTTGGCCTGGGGTGGCATTGCCCTAAAAACTGAGTATTAATATTTGTCCAACCACACATTTTACATATATGAAGAACCACCAAATGTAATGACTTATAATTGACAATCATGCTAAAGAGCAAGTTTTGCTTTGCTTTACTTTCTACAAAAGATGACCACCTTAGCTGCAACCATGAGTTTATTATCTCCTAAATTCCAAACCACTTTTCTATTTAAAGGTCTGCTTCACATGCACCCTTCTCCTGGTCTGTGTCCCAACCTCTTTCCCTACATCGAAACTTTTCTAGCAACACAAAGAATTTGACACATCTCTCAAAAGATTACGTGCTTGGATCACTTCCACACAAACATGTACGTACGGCAAAGCTTTATAAGCATACTATTTTTTCCCCAGAAAAACAGACAAGCCTCCTCTCCTTTTCTTTTAGTCACATCAGCAAAGTCCTCCCACAGGCAGCCATCCTTGAACACAGCTGCAATTTTTTTCCCCCTACAAATTCCATGAATAAATAAGAGAAGTCTCTCATGGCTGTCACTATGGTAAACTTATCTTTTAATCATTTTATCAGGATTTAAGGCATTGTTTCTTTTTTTGTAAGTGTGGTTGTTTAAAGGATGTACAGTTAGTCATACAGATAGAAGTCTGTAGATAGACGTTTCGAGAATCAGATTACCCAATAAGTGAGCTAAAGCAAAAGCAATTTGGCTCAATCTAAAACAACTCAATTATTCAGCGTTTCACAGAAGCAAACACATTGTGGCTCATTCCCCAAACTGCTTCTCATATGGATGCTTTGAGGCTAAAAAATGTTTTGACCAAGTAGTTTAAAACCAAGTGAAACATTCATACTCTATCTGAGATTGATTTTTTTTAGATGTATACATATTTGCTCATGTTTTGGCTCAATTTTTCCTTTTTCTGAACCTCCTGACAATACAGATGTCTAAGATGCTTAAACTCATGGGAGTAAGAACATATTCATGTACAGTCCTGTTTCTAATAGTTTAGTTTAGTTTAGTTTAGTTTAGAGGACGAAAAACTAAAATGCAAACAGAATTTCATTATTTTTAAAATAGTTTGTGTCAGCCTTGTAATATATCAGCTGAGCTAAAATAGTCAGAGAATCATGACGATATGAGGAGGAAAAGCACTCTAGACTAGCATTAGCAGGTGTTGCACCTGCAAAACACAGAGAATCCAGCCCCGAGGTAACAGGACAAGATGTGCCATCTGCATACGACAAAATGAACACATTGAAAAATATTTACAAATGTGTTCTCAGCTCCAGATAAAGTTTGTCAGATTTTCACCAGTTTCAGAAAATAAAGGCATCTACTTGATCCAGTCTTTTTAGGAGGGTGGAGCTAAAGATTTCCACCTCTACAACGTTCATCAAATTATAAAGCCAAACCATTATAACCAGTAAGAAAAGAAAATCTCTAAATTTCTCTGAATATGTTTGGATGTATGATTCTAACAATAAGCTCGCTCCACAAACTCGCCAAAAGAACCATTTTCTTTATGGGAAAATTGGTATGAAGTTTTGCTTATGCATCAGCGTTAAACAACAGGTGCCTCAGACATCATTGTCCAGAAGTCATGATGCATAAAAGTCAGCATAAAACCATAAAAGCTGCATGTTGACAGTAAAGGTCAGTGTTGCGAAAAATATAATTTCCTTCCTGGAAAATTCCTTGACCTCACATAGCAAGTCGGATCATCAAGGATCAAGAGTTATGATAAGCTTTCAGACACCAGAGAAGTACGTGCGTTGGTTTGATTTTTAATCCACCCCAGTTTCTATGGAGGCTTCACCCCTCCTCCAAACATGGCCTCTTTTAGTTTCTTATTTCTAACAATGATAATATGAGATTGATAAGCAGAATTATGAATGTAATCTTCCTTCCTTGATAAGTGAAAGGCAACAAAAATACTTCAGTACAGCGGGACCAAAGATTATTTGTTGAAAAATGTGACTGTTTTGCAATTGTATACCATAAAGATAAGCTGATGACCTACTCCATCTAACAGTAAACTGTAAACAGATCCTCATAAGCTTGTAAACCATCATTCCTCACGTTTACCTGCTTTGTTTAGAACTCTTTCTTGAGCCTGGCCAGTCAGAACTAGATAAGACTGCCTTTTATAGCTGACCAAGAAGTAGGTTACTAAACCTGTATTTATTTGTTTTATGTGATTAGAATAAAAGTATTATGAATGCACTTGGGTTTGGTAATTTCAATAACGCAAAAATCTAATGGAGAAAAGCAATAAAAGAATTTACTACTTAGTAATGATTTAACCCCACTTTTAATTCATCCTGTTTATTTTTTTTCCAACTGTCTCATTTATTGGATGAAGGCAGTTACCTTTCACCTCCTGACAATACAGACGTTTAATATGCTTAACTCATGGGATAAGAACATATTCATGTACAGTCCTGTTTCTAATAGTTTAGAGGATGAAAAACTAAAATGCAAACAGAATTTCATTATTTGCAAAATATATTGGCTTGTATCATCCTTGAAATATATCAGCTGAGCTGAAATAGTCAGAGAATCGTGACGATGTGAGAAGGAAAATCCCCCTAACGCAGGACTATGAAGCAAACAGCAGATAGACAAAGGCACTACAACTTATTTATCGACAGGATTAACAACTTCTTCACAAGACAAACCAGGACAGGATAGACAAAGTGCAAACATTGATGTTTAGAAATGATGGAATTATTGTTAGCATTATGTAATCCTCTGTAAAGGAGGAAAAACTAGGCAAGAGTTGAAATCCACTTTTCTGCTTTTTTTTGTTTTAATTTACTCTGGTATTGTAACACACACAACCTTTCTCATCATTACCAGAAACATGCATATAAATATTTTGCATGTTTTCTTCAGCTTTTTTGTCTTAGATTTTTTTTTGCTTTCAATGCTTCTCCTGCACTCTGGTGTAATGCAACACTTGTACATGCTTTACAAATTGCCTTATTACTGTGGGGCAATTCTTCATTTACTTTGCATGTGTGTGGTTTAGGCTTGTTTTTTGTTTGTTTGTTTTGGGTTTTTTTTTATGAAAAGTATGGCCCAGGCTAAACAGGTTGAAGCATTTTTTGACAAGTGGCATTTTACAGTTCGCAAAACAAAAGAAATCCCAACTTCTAACAGTTTCTCCAGATCCAGTTTCTGCTGCCTGGATCTGACAAAGAAAAGAGCTGAAATGCAAAACTAACAAGAACTGACAAGTGCCTTTCACACCAGGTACACATCTGTCCCTGGAAGCAAAACTCCAGTTTAACTCTTGACTGACTGAATATTTAATCTAAACACTTTAAATCTGTAAAAGTGGCTGAAACTTTAGAAAGAACCCCTCCATGCCTCAAAGATTTAGGGTTTTCTTGTCATGATTTAACTTGAACCAGGAAACAGGAAACATAATCAACAAATTAAAACTTTGCCCTGCTGATTGATGACAGATTTCATGCTCTGGGCATCACATTTATTTATACATAAACTTAGAGAGGAGTTGTTTTTAATCTCGTGGCGAAATATATGAACCTCATCATAACTGTCAGATCTAATTTCATGACCAATAAGATCTTATTCTTCATCAAAGAGGAGCAAATAACAGACAAACTGACAGTGCAAGCCCTCCAGTGAAACCAGAAACCCCAATTACCACCATACTTAATCCCTAAACACACAGTACTGTCCTTTCAACTTGAACTAACTTAATTTTGCACTCAGCTCTCACTTTCTCCATCAGGAGTGCACACAGTGTACTTCTTTTATGCAGGATTCAGTGTTATGAAACACATTTAAATACTCTATGCATCCGTTTATAGAAATTTCACCTTTTTTTTCGGGTGTGAGCAATTTTTGGATGCTTAGGAAAAGCTGGTTCCTTCTTGGACACTAACCAATTATAAACCCAAAAATTCCATATTAAAGCAGACATTTCAACAAGGTCATTAGTCCTACATCTACCAGCTGCTTCAAACGTAGCATTGTGTATTTTTCTCTGGCCCCCAGCAGACATTTTGCCCTTGGTGGCTTGGTGACAGAGGTTGAAATGATCATCTTTGCTCTTTAGTGTTTGAGTAAATATCAGTTCAAGTAAGGAGACAAGTCAACATTGTGTCATTTTATGGCTTGGCTGAGCACACAGCTTTCCAGCTCACGTGTATCCCTCCCCCAACCTTCGAGACAGCCTCACCCTGCGCTCCATCCCATGAGATAACTTACTGCTTTGTCACTGTCACCCACTGAAATCTTTGACTTGTGTATTGTCCAGCCAAGTTCCTGCATTCCAGGAAGGCGAATAAAACAGCATCTGAGCATATCCTTAATCCTTCCTACAAGCACTCACAGCCGTGACACCCAATACATGACTTTGCTGATGTGATACAGCAGTATTTGTGTTTGGGTTACTCAATAACTAAGCCATGTAGGCAGCTGTCATCGCACAGATACACCACCGCTAATGGCCCACAGCCGTTAGACATTAGTATGAAAATCAAATGAGTCCCAATTAAATAAAAACCTCAAACCCAGATCCTTCAACTAATCTGAATGAGCAAGGGCCTCATCATGGCGGATTTATGTTTATATGTCGCGAGATAAATGAAATGCTGATAAGACGAAAAAGGCCTTTTTCTGATCCCGCTCCCTAAAACCAAACATTACACCTTTTATTTTTCCAACTTCCGTCCTGATGGAGTATGACTTACAAAACGTGTTTAAAGTAAACAAACATCACTGGAAGAGTCATCCCTTTGTTTTCACACAAGCTGACGTGTTATGTTTGACCAGCAACTCCAAGTGCCGGCAGAGAAGGTGAATAAGAGGTTATTCACTCCGATTAGCGCGGCTGTGGGAAGATCGTCCTGCTTCAGCAGATGTTACCTTATCACCGGCCGCATGGAAATGAATCCTGTGTATGCGGCTCGCAGTTTAAGGTTGTGAGGTGTGCAGGGCTCCTGTGTTAAATGGAACAATGGCTGCAGCCTTCAGGGCTCATTTTGACACCTCAAACTAGCTCATAAAAATTAAACCCAGCTGTCAGTTGAAGGATTTAATTTAATAGATTTATCAGAGTATATTGCTGGATGTGAGTTTTTTTTTCTTTTCTTTTTTTTGTATTATGTGGTTGTGAGACATTTAAGAAAGGTAAATATCAATTTAAAAGGAAAGAGTAGGGAAGAATTTGTATTGCTGTCCTTAAAGTCCTGAGGCTTCTTCTTTTCCCTCCTCTTCCTCCTCCCTCTCTCCCTCCTCCTCCTCCTCCTCCAGACACCACCTCAAGGCTAAGACTATTTGCATAGAGTGCTAAAAAGGGAGCTGACAGAGCAGGGCAGGTGGCAATGGCCAACGGACAGCGAGGGAGGAGGACCTAGTGCTGACACTCACAAAAGCTGCTACCTAGCCTCTGAACACACACACACACCCCCACACACACAGACTTAGACCCAGGCATAACTCCAACAGAATATCAGACCACATTGGAGGCAGTTCATCTGAGCAGAGGCATAATTAAAACCCCAAACTACCTGCTGAGATCTGGGAGGTCAGCTGACGTTGACCGGGGAAACATGCATTCTCACGTGGAAAGGAAGTGAACTAAGCCGGGCCAACCAAAAGATCAAGAGAGGATCATCTGACGTCTTCATCTTTTTCGGAGGTAAACTGAACCTTTGCAGCTCGACTCGTTGCCTCGGGGCTTTGTGCAGTTTGAGGCATGCCGTTGCTTCACTGCAAGCCCCAGACATGTTTCACTTTTTCTCTGCTGGTGATTAGCTTTGTTTCATCATTACTGAGACGCAGCTGGTACCAAACTAAATTAAACTAAACTAAACTAAACAGAACAAAATACTCTGGAGTGAATCTGCAAATAAATGAGCCTCCTGTCCTTATGGAAGTCTTTATTTTATAAGTTGACTGCATCTATCCTGAGTTGATTTCTATGTTCAGTGAGGATTGAGCGCCTGCATAGGTCTGCATGTTCTTCCCTCTGTTGTGTTGTGTTTACAAACGTTATTTCCTGCTCCCATTTGTTTCTGCCTATGTCAGCCTCATGTTCAGTTTAACTGTCTGCCGGTGCCTCTCTACTCCCCCCTCATTTCAAACATCAGGTAGATCAAGTTTCATTTACTTTACAAGCTGAGAACAGGTCGTGCAACATCTTGGATGACAGTTGGGCATAATAGAAAGCAACAAACACAAAAAAAACTCCGCTTGACACAAAGGAGCTGCAAAATATGCAGGCAAAGGCAATTTGACTCCCTTTTAAATTGAATGTGATTCACCAATAACCGGGTCAATCAACAAAAAAAAAGTGTTGCTGATAACGTGGAGAGATAAAATTAAGGCCAAAGGAGAAAAGACTGCATGTTAGTAGTAAAAAAAGACACCCCATGTTTGAAGTTTGTTTTGGGTTCAACTCAGGATGAGTTAATATTTGACCGTGGTGGAAAGTAAACCAGCCCCAAAAGCCTTTTTTTGGCCTGCCTTTCCTCCATGTGCTCATTGGACATTTTGCGTTGAAGATGAGAGCATAGCTTTGTTTGCTAGATTTGAACAGTCTGTTGTGTAAATAAGCGGTAAGAACTTCACCTTAGACTTAGACTTTCACTACACAGTTACACCACAGTGAATACTTTGCTGAGGGAGACAAAAGAAAGCTACATAGCGTTACTTTAAATAAAGTACAAATGTTTTTTTTCTCCAATGAAAATCATTTTACATTTCAACAATCCATTACTTCACAACATAAAAAAATAGTTTACATTGTAATTTTTTTAAAAATACACTTATTAGCAATGTAAATACTTTTTCTGATGATTTCTTCATACGGATATAACTTCAGGAAAACAAAGATTTACTTCCAAAGGTATCACATTAAATGTTGCACTAAGGCCAACAGTGCCACCTTTATCAGGAGGGAGCTTGGCGAGTGTTGTCTATCGCTTTAGTCCTTGTACTTGTGTTTCTTTTTTATGCTCGGCTGGTTGCTAAACACAAAGCACAAACTTGAAACTTTGGAAGATGGAATGTCTACAAATGATATAAAATCCTGACCTTTGAATAGACTTTGAAAATGAGCGGGGCTGGTGCTGTCTGTGTTCGAAGAGCCAGTTATCATTATGTCATTGCTAATATTCCAGAAATGCAGTGATTCAATTTATTGATTCTGTTTTACCAGCCATGCAAATATTTGAATGTGAGGGACATCGCTGAATTTCTCAGTTCGCTGCACAATCTTTGGAAACAGATCCTTTTGTCTATGTTATTTATAAGATCTGCAACAGCAGATCATCATAGAAGTGAAGTGTTGCTAAAAAGAAGCAGACTGAGCCTCTGCTTTGTGGCTGCTGAAAGGAACATTATGTTTGAAAAGCAAATAGACTTAGTAACGATCATGAATGTGCACTACACGATTTACAAATGTTGTCTAAATCCATTTATGAGTAACTCTGAGTACTTGTAAATGTTTATTGAAACACAAAAACAATCTCCTGGAATATGAAAAATAACTACACACACGCACACAATATAAACTGCATGTTTTGTACACAAATTTTGTCTTCAACCTCACATATGGGATCTTTTCTTTGTTCAAAATGGTTTCTGTGCATGCAAATCATTAGATGCACTTGCACACACTGCCTGGCATGAAGGGATCAGATACATATGTGCATGGATCAGCTTGTGGATGTCAAAGTTTGAGATTCCCTTCACCAATCCTAACTATAGGATAGTGAGGATGCCACTATCCTCACTATGTCACAAATACATGACGTGTTGGAAGTGCTAGTAGAAAGCTGGGTCATTTGGATATTAACCCAATTAGTGTTATTTTCTTTCTTTAGTTATTTCAAATTGGTAATTGCACTTTCTATAACAGAACAGCCAGTGGCCCATTGATCAGAAAATACATGAACATACATTTGTAAGTACATAAAGTTAGTCTGAAAAGGGTTCATACATTTGCCGATCATGCATTACACATCAGGAACCAATGATGTGTCTAATTTCTCAGCCTTTAACTGAACTTCTGATAGTCCAGGGAGGCTTTTAACTGATAAGGTGTAATCATAATTACACAGCAAAACTCGTCCTCATCCTTCTGAAGCTTGTCTGGATTCAGCAGGGATGAGGAGAGAGTTAGCGATGCAGGAATGTCAAGGGTAGATGGAGCGATTAGACGGAGAACAAGCAGGGACTTTGTGTATACGAGAGAACAGGGACAAGACCAGCCCTGAGGGCAAAACGAGGAGAACACCTGTGCACTGACATCTTTCGTTCCACAAACACACACAGTCTCCTTGACGTTTGGAGCTTTAAATGCCAAACTCACAGCATTGTTTTTATCCTTCATTATGAAAAAAAAAAAACCAGACGCAGAGAACAGCAGCTAGTAATGAATGTGTTCGTTGGTTTTTACTACAGAGCTTATTTATGTCTTTGTATATTTGAACGTAATCCAAAGCACAGAAAAACAAAAAACAGAAAATTAAAAAAAAGCAAAAGTAGTTTTATATATGTGTATTTTATTTATCTCCTCATTCATTTTAATGTGTTTATTCTATTACTTTTGGATAGACAAACAAAGAATGGATGTGTTTCTCTGGACTCACATTTGAATGAGACGTTGCATCAGTGGAGAAAGTAATCACTTCATCAGTGTTAACAAACTGTAGCCTACAGTATTTACCTTTCCCATCACTCATCTCATACATCTGACATCAGTATATGGATGATACAATGAAGTAAATACTGAATACTTCTTTCTTAGCAGCTAATCAATAATCAACTTCCACTTTCTGCTGACTCTGCGCCACAAAAGTCCCAAACCTGAATGAAGACTGAGCTATCACAGCTGAAATGAAAAACAAAGATCACTTTGATAAAAGCACAGTTTTATCTCACAATAACGTGTTATTCTTTGTTATGAGCAGAACACGATGTAAAGATTTGAAGCGTAGTAAACTGGTGAAAGCTATGAGCAACGTTAATGATCTAACAGTCAGTTAGTCGACAAGGAAGCGGTGCTTCAAAAGTTGAAGCGCCGCTACAGATAAAGATCACTGCAGTGGCACTTTTCCGCATACCTTGTCAGCTCGGTGTAGCAGGATTTCCATTATCATTGTCGTTACCAAGGTGGCCCGTAAGTCTTGTGATATCATTTGTATGCAACACAAACATGACACAGCAAAATCAGCCATTGGCCTGCAGCTCAGGCTTTTTGACAGACTCATTGTAAAAAGAGGCTGCAAGCGCAGTGACATCACTCCCTGGCCAATCAGGGACCTGCAGTCTGTAGATATCACACTTTTACCTGCTTCAATCAATCAACTTTCGGTTAGCAGTCATCACTGTCATCACTTGGTGCCAGTTTATGCAAAAAATATCAAGACACAACATTTAACAGACTCAAGCTGTTTACATCCATGTGCATTAAACTCTTTTGAAACAACTTTCAGTAATTATTAAAGTTCTAATGAATCCATTCTATACAGTGGAGAAGGTTGTTTTTATTTAACATACATTGATGTTTTTTATGATGTAAAGCACTTTGTGTTGTTTTGTAGCATGAAAAGTGTTATATGAATAAAATTGTTTTTTTATATGAATTAGAAAGTTACATTTATTTCCAGGACTTAGGCTTTGGTTTACGAGTGCCCTTGGGAAAAGAAACAGTTTTCTTTAGTTTTGCAACCGGTGATGACACCCTGGGTTTCACGGCTTTGACACTTCTGGTAATTTCACTGTTGGTAAACCACAATAACGAAGGTGTAGTCTTTCAACATTTATAGTTTTAGAGATTTATGGTGAAATCAAAGGTCTTGTATATGGTCTGTTTTGTTGTTCAATACACTTGAATGTTTCCATCATTGGAAAACCTTTATGGAGAACATTTTGTCTATCTAACTAAGAACACCCACATGAACTATGCTACTAAGAAGAGTCAGGGTGTCCCCGGGTGGATGACAATGTCAGTTTGTTTTTGTTGTTTGCTCTTGTTGGTTGACTAAACCATCATTGTACTCCACACATTTGACCCATTTTGCATCACTCCTTTGACAGGATTACTCACCAGTAAATCAGAATCCTGCCAGGGTTGTAAAGTCATGTGTGCGCTGAGAGAGGATGAAAATAGTTCAGCTCAAACCTTCAGCTGGTCAATATAAAATCTGCTTTGATAGATTTATTGGGTTACAGCTGGGGGATGACTAAAAACAGGTTTAAAAACACCATTTAAGTATGAACACTCATCTCTGCTTTTCATTTATGACAACACAGAAATTGAAGACTGAACCAGAAGAAGGAAAAGAAAGGGAGGGACGGCTTGCATCTCTGAAGATGGAACAACAAACTCAACAGATCTGGCACATGCAGGAAGTGCCAGGGAAGCTGCAAAAGAAGACGTCGGTGGCCAGCCAGCCGGAGTGCTCCATCTGCTACAACACCTATGACAACGTCTTCAAAACGCCCAAGCTGCTGGAGTGCACCCACACTTTCTGCCTCGAGTGCCTTTCCCGCCTCATGGCAGTTTCGCTCGCCGACCAAGACAGTAATGGAGGGAGCGCGCGCCTCTCCTGCCCCTTCTGTCGTCACCCCACCATGTTGCCCGAGGAGGGACCCCCGGCCTTGGCCACCAGCCGCGAGGTGCTCTGTAAACTGCCCAGCCACCAGCAGCAGGAGGAGCCCGTGTGGCTGGAAGGGGAGAAGCTGTGCTACAAGAGCTCCAGACAAGATGCTGGCTCAGGTTCCCCCGACAGTCCCCCGGCCTTCTGCATCTGCATCGACATCGGGGCCAGTAAGTCTGTGGATGCTCCCATCCAGACAAGGCCCAGAAACTATGGAATGATGAGCAGACTGGCAGACTGGAAGAGGATGGTCCTCTTCATCGTGCTCATGGTGCTGCTTGTGGTGGTTGTGCTGTGGCCTCTGCAGTGTGTATTCAGCACGGGAAACATGCGCTGCATAAGAGAACAACATCATCCCACAACCACCACCACGACTGCAAACCTGCTCTTAACCACATTTAGACTAAAACAGTAAACTTTGAAACTAACAGGACATGTTTGGAAAGCTACTATGTGTAGGCTTTGTGAGTTCCCTCCTCTGAGAGGACGTCAAAGAATAAATAAATGAAGAATTAAAAAGGCTCACACTGCAGCTTTGACACAACATGTTAGGACTGGTTTTTTTTTTTACAGTAGAAGACTCAACACTGAAAGGAAATTCTGAGACACAAAAACATCCATGGATGCCAACTTTTGCACTTTAACACATCCGTATTTTGTAACCAAGAACACGTTGTTTAACAGGCTGGAGGGGTTAGGTCACAAACAGGCATTTCAGCCATGATGTAATAACTTGTGTCCCGGCCAAAAGGAGCATCCTCAAAAGCTATCACTGACTTATGAAATGTGAACTTTGATTGGCAAATATTCAGCCGGCTGCAAAGAGAATGAATGTGATCCCAGTGTGCCATCTAAGAGCTTTGTGTAATATACCTTTGATTGTGTCTGTTGATATGTTTTTGTTTACAAAACTTATGCTTGATATCATGCCATTAACATGAAATATATGTACTTCACGGCTCATTTTAAGATTGATCATCTTTTAAAAAATGACTTTTTTTTACAGTGAGTGTAATATTTTATAAATCTGAACAGCCGCAGCAGTAAATTTCTCTCAAAAGCACAAAGTTTGACGTTATTTACTACAGATTGAATAAAGTATTTATTACAAGCTGGAAGACAGCCGGCCGGCTACTCATTTCCTCCCCAGGTGAACCTTTAACCTGTGACTATAAAAGAAAATCTTTTCCTGTACAGGAAGTTATCTTTATTTATCCTTGGACTTGGTGCGTCACAAAGAGCCAAAGACAGGCTATGGGATTCCAGAATTGCTCAATTATTGTGTTTAGTTGATAAGATTTATGTTAAAGTCTGTTTTTTATGCAGGAGAGCCTGTAAAAGTCCAGCTTCCTTAAGCTGATTAGAAACTCTGTTAAACATTAAAGGCAGATGGAAAATAAACATTCACATCTCACAGCATCGAAAAAACTGCATCTTAAAAGGAACGATCTG
This sequence comes from Craterocephalus amniculus, assembly GCA_036024015.1. NCBI lineage: Eukaryota > Metazoa > Chordata > Actinopteri > Atheriniformes > Atherinidae > Craterocephalus > Craterocephalus amniculus. The sequence continues at coordinate 20,816 of JAVQJG010231966.1, read as the reverse complement.
TGAAACAGAAATATTGAGAGGCTTTTTATTTGCCAAATTTGTGCTCCACAGCATTTAAACCTAACCTACCAAGAGGAGAAACATGATTTATCCATTTAAAGCTAGATTAAAAGCCAATTTTCTTCTCTTTGTTTACCTTGTCTACAACATTAACTTAAAAGCAGATTTTCTTCAGGAAACTGTAAACAAGACAAACACTAATAATACTGATCAAGCTCTTTTTCTGTATGTATCTTGCTTCCTCTTCAGTACTTGTTTTAGCCATGTGCTGGTCACTGACTGCTAAATTCCCCATCAACACGCACTTAACTGGAACACATTTCCTATTCTACCGACGGCTACAGTGGATGAAATGGAGAGCAAGAGCAGCACCCAAAACAAATACTGTTTCACAAGACACTACGTTTTCTGTTATTAGTCCATCGCGGCAATCCCATGGAGTCAGAACAGCCTAGCACACAGAAAGTTTGAATACTATTTCCTCACACAGGAACTTTTTCAAAACCTTAAATGTCAACCTACTTGTGTGGAACAAACAATAAACGTGTAGCTTTTCATTGTGCCATCATAAATTTTTATTTATCTGTACAATAAACCATTTTGATGCCATTTCTGGCAGCTCATTGCATCAGCAGTTTTAGCCTATACAGCGATAAAAGGCGTCTGGGTGGAGCCAGTGCAAGAAGAAGAGGAAACAGAACCACATGGGAGTACTAGCACTACTCATGTCAGGCTTACTGCAACCAACACAGGGAAGGAATCGAAACAGAGTCACGTCAACCCATTCAAGTAGATGTTAAGAGGATGAGCAGAAAGAAAATACCGTATTACAACTGCATACCTCTGCAGACTCTGATTCAGACAAAATTCACTCATCAGTGAAATCACACATCAATAGAAAACAATAATAAATCAGATACAATACAAAATGCAAGAATGAATAAAACAAAGTCAATTTGAAGACATTTCAATAAAGAAAAAAAGGACTAACAGCAAAAATCTAGTGCACTACAAAAAAAAAAAAACTTCCACCAACAAAATGACATCCACACAGCCTGAGGCCAAAGGTTCAGCAGTGTCAAACTTTCAAGTACTGATGTTTCAGCATACTATAAAACAATTTGACCCAAAGAGGCAAAGTGAAATACAATGGAAAAAAATAAATCGTAAATTATCCACAGCGAATGATCAGAAACAGGGAAACAAATCCACAAATCATTTCTCATTCATCGGACAAAGATCACAGTTCAGAGAAGGGAAAAACCTTTCAACAGGAAAACATCAAGTAGTGCAGCATTTTAACAGGCATACTGTCGGCCTTCGCTGTCCCGTAACAGCAAAGGCATTCATAAAAAAAGAAAAGAAAAAGAAAACAACAAAAAGACAGCCTTTATTCACAAAATAATCAATCCTCAAAACACATGGCAACAAGTTACACCAACAGAAGCTTCAAAACTGTGAGACAAGTGAATTATAGAGTCCATGCTCTAGTAAGCCATCAGAAACATGAAAGGGTCATTTCACAGCAATAGGCTGCTGTGGGTTACATTCAACTGTATCAAATCACAATTTTATACAATTCTAATCACTTCAGAGCAGCATTGTTACCTCTATTATTAACTCTTTATATAGTCTAATTGGCTTTGCTAAAATAAAGGAGAGAAAAAACACTAGTTGCACCTGCAGGAACTAGTTTATAATGAAGGAAGCAAGGTGAGTCCAGCCTGACCTGGGTAGTTTCTGTAGCTGAAGGAAGAGAAGCAGTCTGAAGACAAATGCCCCTGAAGATGCTTCCTTTTGATGGATTGAATTTAAAGGTAAGGTTACCATAAAAGGTCAAACGGATTGCCCCATTCAGCTCGGTTTCTACTGAAACAGCTTTAACTTGTTTGAGAAAGGAGGAGGAAACCTCCTGGGCTATTCTGTAGTATTGGTTCTTGTGCGTTGGGCAACAAAGAATCTTGCCGATGTCTTATTACTTTAACCTGACATCTGGCTTAATGAGCTGGGCTCTATCCTGATGTGGGAGGCCATTTTATAAATGCCATGGTCAAGTTGGGTTTGGTATGGTGGGTGGTACATATAAATGATACAGCCACATGAATGCTAGGACCCACCTCATCTGCCAGTACAAGGAAAATGAGTGTTTTCCACTTCACTTATTACTAGTTTTATAACTGTCTACTGAAGCAGGATATTTTGGTGCAGGTTCCGGTGCTAAAAATAGCCAACATTCTGCTAGAGAGCACAGACGGCTCAGCACACGGCGGGACCACCATGCTTAACGCTTCAATGACGTCGGCTTACTCACCCCGCTATCATCAAGCCTGGATTATAGCAATCTTTTAAATTACTTTTTGGAGACAAATCTATTCTTCAATCTCAGGCAGATGGCCATCTGGCCCACTGTAATCGCCCCCTTTTTCTTGTCTTCTTGCGACAACCTCATCTGACAGATGTTTAACCACATCAGACCTGCTGATTAACGAGGACAGCTAGTCAAACCGGGCTCAGAGACGGTGAGCCGAGCTCCACTCACACTGTCCATTCAGGTTTCCTCACCATGAAAAGAAGGACTTCAATTAAAATTATTATCTAAATTGAAGATATTTCCAGAGAAACTGCTTTGACATAAGTCTTTAAAATTGATCTAATCCATTGTAATGCTCCTTTATAAATATACAACATATCATTAAATAAAAATCTTTTTATGTTACACAACCATAATACCAATCACTATCAACAAAAACGCCATAAAACAAGGGAAAGAAGCTCATTAAAAGGACCATAAAAAAAATCCCCCAAAATGATTTACATCATTGATTTTGTTCTCAGTCGGGGCCACTGGGGACAACGCTCAGACAGGAAATGTCACTAAAAACATTAATAAATTGTAAAAGAAAAGAAAAGTCTTAGAATTTTTCAAGAAACAACAACATATCACCTGATTTGGAAATATAACAGCATAGGGAATCAACTTTTTCATCATCCAACTTTTTCCACAACACTTTCAGAATCAGTCACATTTAAAAAAAATTTAAATAAAATAAAAATTGTTCACTTTTACACCCAAAATGAAAATCACTTTTTCCATGAAATCAGAAGAAGAAAAGAGGGCAAATGTGCCCTTCCTGAGCCTCTGGAGCCTCTAGGTGGTTACATAACTGCCCTTGCCATCACTCAGCAGGCGTCTTAATAACCACCACAGCTGGAGAGACAAAGAGCAGCAAAAACAGTCTTAAGGTCTGAGTTCGAATCTTAGCCAGCAAAGACAGAGAGAGAGAGGGACAACCAGCAGAGTGATTTCTGGCAACAAGCCGACAAACAGCTTAAGCTTTGACCTCCTCTCAGGTCCTGTACAGCTCTGTTGAGTTCAGCATGGAGCGGACTTTATGTTTCGTATCTGTCCCTCCTCGTGTTAGCGTGGGCTTCCAGGGTTTGGATAGGAGCAACAGTAAAGATGTAACAGCAGGTTTAGGCAGACTAGATTACAGACACATCCTGTCACAAGGCACTCGTACTGGTTGAGAGTGAAAGAATACGGTTAACAGAGGGAGGACGGGACAGGTGGGCAAGGCCCCTGGGTGAGGGCAGTAATTTGTAGATGCTTCCCCTCTGCAGGGGGTGAGATTTGACTCTAGACTGAGAGATCCAGAAGGGCAGCAGCAGGAGAGGCGTCAGCTCACCACCTTCAGATCAGGGTCCACCTGAGTGGAGTGCAGTTTGGAGCACCACACTTCCCCCCGAGAGATTGTCACATGCTGATGAAGAGAATCCTCTACTGAAGCTGAATACAAAGAGACAGAATAACATAAAAACTTTTAGAAACCAGAATCTAAAGCTTCAATAAAAGCAGATGGGGATGTTTAAGCATTACAGTGACTTTTTTCATATGCGACACTACATAAGGCAAACAACAAACCTTAAAATGTTGCCTATCAATACAGGAAACAAAATCTCAAGCTAATAATTGAACTTCTCATCAAGCAAGATGTGAAGACAGAAAAAGATTCAAGTACCAAAATTTTACACGCCTTTCAGATTCAACCTCCCCAAGTGGAATGACTTTCAGCGGCCAATAATTAGCCAGTAGATCAAAATAATGACGAGCCATATAAAAATATTCTGTGCTTTGTGCCATCCTTTGACAAATTTTATTGAGAAAATGCCAGTCACTGTTATTGATTCATGATTGTGTGTGATTCATGTCATTATGTTGATGTATATCGCCCAAAGATATACATGTTTATAGTGTAAACAGTACTGTTTATCGACTTTCTTTTATGATGAAGAGCATATATGAATCTTTATGACATTTTTTTATGTGACATCCGGTATCCAGGGGTGGGGGCAGTTTTGAACTGTTGAAAAATAAATTTTAACATGCCAAAAAGAAAAAAAAAGAGCTAAAATATACAGTATATTATTCCTGATGGCTTGTCTGCTCTCTTCAACTTGGAGAGATATTTCGGTCAAATTTAAAGTAGGCTAAAATTTCTAGCAAAAGAGAACAGGGATGTTTTTCAGGGATGTTTCTGAAATGTGCATCATTATCCTGGGAGGATGCAATCATCTCAGATGATGCAGCTGCAACTAATGAAGTCTGTGGATAAGTCAGGTCAAGTCAAGTCAGCTTTATTTATAAGCACATGTAAAAACTGACCAAAGTGCTGCACAACAGAGAGAGGTAAGATACAAAAAAAGGGGGACTTAATGACATTAAAACAGATACAAAAGACTATAAAAAGACAAGCATGAAACCAATATTCTGTCAAATGCCAAAACGCACGCAGTCTAGGCTATGACAGCATGGCAGTCTGGAGGCCCAAACAACACGACTTTACTTCCCTTTTAATCTTTGAGCAGAAAAAGACCAAAACTTTCTTATTTACTGTTTTAAAAAATCCATACAAAAGAAACAGATTTTCTTCATCTGTGGGAGAGGTCTTAGATTGTAACACGGAGAGTCCGTGTGATCACACTCGCATGCTTCACAAATCTAAGTCATCTGTTGACCAAACATGCATGTCTTTTGTCAGAACATGCTAAATCTGGTAACTTTACTTAAGCTACTGATCAAATCCATCAGACAAAACTATTTTGGTTGATGGATGTAACTACTGAATCTTTTAGTCCTTTACCCTTGATGTCCTGTAAGCCCAGCTGGAGTTACAGCTAAACAGATAAAAAGAAGCTGTGAAATCTGACTGACATTATCTCCATCTTTACATCCAAATTGTTCAGAAATTGCTGGATTCAATGACAATCATTTTCTAACGATGTTAAAACATTCATTCATTAAATTAATTTTAAAACCATTTAAAAAAGACTTTCACAAAGCAAAAAAATGCTGTATTTATAACTTATTGCGTATTGATGGCAACAAAAACAATTCTTGATATTAACCACTAAGGAAATGAAAACATTATGGTGAGAATTGAGGTTGATTATAATCAAAACCTAATTTAAATCTTTTGTTTCTTTCATGGAGCTCTGTTTTTGTTCAAAATGAGCAAAGTGGCTCCTGGCCACCTCATAATTTCAAACTTGACAATGAGAAAAACAGAAAACATTATTCCTTCGCTTACATGAAAGCAATAAATTTGGCCCAATGAAAGAAACTCAGCAGTCTGCAATCAGTGGAAAATCACCCGTCTTTTAATTTCAGGGGACTTATTCAGATTCTCTCACACGTCCTCCAAAACTGAATTCTTAATTTTCCACCAATAACTAAATCCATGAGGATTAATAGCCAGCTAAAAACTTTCATTAAAAGCAAGACTTTTTTCTTTTCTTATTGCAACCGACCTGGGAAATGAGTGTGTACCTCATGGCGATACAGTCATTTTACAAAGTACCACAACCATATTGAAAGTGTTTTCAATATAAATGAGCTCACTTTTACAGGCAGAAAAAGACCAAAACTATTTGTAGCTTTAAATAAAAGACTTACAGAGAGGCAGACAAGAGAGAAGTGGAGGTCCACAGCAACAATTTTACCTCCTGGTGTTACTGCTAAAAGATGTCTGAGGGCTTTTGAAGTTTATGTTCTCATACACACTTGAAGAATCATCATTTGTCATCCTACAACAACACAGAGAGAAATGATTCACTGGCAAACAAACTTTGAACATCTTTTCTTCTTTCGCCCTATGATGAGATATTCAACAGCCATGCCTGTCTAACCATCATGAGTAATACTTACACAGAGGATGAGCGCGAGGAGGCCATATTGTGTTTGGACCGAGAGTTGGTCATCTGAGGATATTTGATATTAGAATACTCTCTTTCCTTTATCTTATTCCTCTGAAAAATAAAAATTAAATCAATTAAGTGACGCTGGAGGACATGATCATGTAGAATGTACGAGCTGGGGTTAGATGCATAAACGTTTCATCAACACATGGTGTTTGGAGTTAAAGTATCTCATGGTCTCTGTGTTGATGCTCCTCTACATCAGACAGAGCCAGTTGATCAAGAAATGTCAAACAGAAGCAGGGATCGGCCAAGACCCAGGACTCACTGGAGAAGTTATAAATCTCACAGCTGGCTTGGGAACACCATGGTGACCCTGTCTGCTTAGACTGTGACTGCTATGACCCAGTACCAGATAAGCAGCAGAAAACAGATGGAAGGAGATTTGTGAAGCGGCACATTTGTAGGTTTTCCCTTTGCGTAAAAAAAAGGGGGGAAAAAAACTCATATTTTTCGTGAAATCATGAGGATCCTATGTGCACATGTGAAAGCCTGACATCCACTTCACCATTCTGCACGATTCGAATGAAATTATTTTGGTTTGTGCCAAACGAGTCAGATTATTTCCATATAATTAACTCTAAATAAAGTGTGCACATGGCCCTAAGCATGTCTGCCATGTATAAATATTCAAGACACATTTTTCTTTTATAAATACCAGTTGGATGGATAATGTTAACACACGTTGCTCATGCATATGGCCTCAGGTGTTTCTGTAATAAAAACCCCGCTCACAAGGCGCCGAAACATGTCTGCCCACTGATGTCTAGTGAATCTAGAGACGGGTAAAACATAAAGGCTAACATCCCAATGAGTATTGATAAAGCATAAATAAGTCTCGGTATTATATTATCAGGAATTAAAGCAATATTATACCCTGAAGTAGCTTCACAGCAATGACCGAATCAAAATGATACACTCAATTTTTTAGAGGTTATTCTATTCAAACTTCAGGTGCTGCACAGTACCTGCTCCTCCTCCAGTCTCTTCTGAGCCGTGTCTATGTACTGCTGCACCGCCATGTAGATGAACTTATACTGTGCCTCTGTCTGCACCATGCCTGATCTCTGCTGCCGAACCCTCTGGATGGTCTTCGGGATGTCAATGTCACAGTCAAGACCTACAAAATGCAAATCAAGAGATTACTGGAGATGCAAAATAAAGATATAAAGTAATTCCAGTATATTTCGATGGCGTCCACTCAGATTCCTACCTTGACGGTTAATAATGTCAATGAGGATGTCGATAACAATAATTGTGCCTGTTCTGCCGATGCCTGCGCTGCGGTGACAGAGTAACAAGTCAAAACCGTGAGTGGATACACTTGAAGACATGAAACATCAATAATCGAGCAAAACATGAACATTTTTGTCACAAGAATATCTTAACAAGATACGAGATATGTTTGGAGAAGCAGTTCTTAGCTATTGTTGTGCTGCAGACAAGATATGAGATATGTTTAGGGAAGCCGTTCTTAGCTATTATTATGCTGTAAACAAGTGGAACATTAGATCATGATGTGCCATTTTTGAATGATTTTGTGTTTGATTTTGTGTTCATCTTATTGTAATCCTTATGTTGTATGTAAAGCGCTTTGAATTGTCTTGGACCTGAAAAGCGCTATATAAATAAACTTGCCTTGCCTTGCCTATGTTTTTTTTTTCAGTTTAAACAATCTTGACATATCTATGTTTCCAACAAAGTCACCATTATCATCAAATCCTTCCTCATCGTAATGACAAAAAGCCAATATGAAATAGAATCAAAGTTGTACTGAGAAGTACGGGGGCCTTTTCGAAATTTTTAACACTATTCTTACAGTGGAATTACAGCAAAATACGGTAATGAGTGAATGTTTCCTTCCCATTTATCTGAAAGCCAAAAAGGTATAGAGCAAAATACAGTAAATCAAAATGTCATTCTGTCAAACGTACAAGAACTTTAATTACACAGTAAGGATCACTCGTTCGTAGTGTGATACAGGAAGAAAGCAAAGAGTGTGTTGGAAAGATGGATGCATGTATAAATGTCCCAACTGTTTTGTTCTGCAGGTTTGTGTGCTTCAGTATGTGTGTATTTTGTATCATGATGGGGGCTTTAAGATGACTGTACAAAATCCAATACATTTCAAGCCACAGAAGGTTCTCAGACTCCTTTTACGCTTAAAACATTTTTTTCATGCATGTACATATTAGCTGCTGTTCTGGAGGATTAGGTCATATCACTCCAAACTTAAGCTTTCTTCCCTACCTAGCAAAGCTTCTGCTGACATTTTACCAAATATTTTTATATATTTATTTATTTTTCTCAAATATAGGAGTTTGCAAAATTGCAATTAACACCAAGTAATTCCTTCATGTGAAGCAGAAGATCTGCTTGTTTGTGGTGAACAAACTTTGGGCAGGAGGAAATACAACTGAAAATGTCAGCTTTAATTTTTGGCTTGAATTGTAGCAAATTCATCTTACTTTAGCTGCATATTACCTTATTTACTCAGCTGAATGAGCAAAGGAAGGAAATGTTATGAGTCAGCTGTGTTTCATTGTGTAAGTAAAAAAATTAAAAAATAAAGATGACAGCATAAAGTAATTTTTTCAATGAAAAGCTTAACTATATTTTTTCTCTCCCCAAAGCAGGTAAAGAGAATGCACCATTCTGCTTACTGTTTCCATAAAATTGGTTATATCATTTTACATGATTTGACAAAATATGTGGCAGCACTCACTTATTATTTTGCAAATGCAAAGAAAACCAGACACAGCAAATTAATTTTACCCCCCCTCCTTTTCAAACATTACTGTAATGAATTGGCATGGATGACAAGAAGGCAGTGTAGTGAGAAGCCTTTTCCTTGTCTCCATTAGCAGGTCCTGTGTTTCCACAGCAGCATCAAAGGGAGAAGAGCAATAGAACGTGGGGAGGGGAGGCAGGCTGTAAGCTTCAAGCTGCACACAGAGATAAAGACCAGACATATCTGGGAGTGTGTGTGCAAGTGTGTGTTGTAGGGATTAGCCTGACTTTGACTGGCTCTGCTCTATTGTGACAGCAGCTCCTATGAAGCTGCACACTGCCACATGACGGACAGATCTTGGAATTGCACAGATAATGTTGGCCTCACTTTCACACACACACATACACACATTGCTGTGTAGTGTCTGTGCAATCATGTCTCTTAGCCCCGGGAAGCTCAAGCTTTACTAATTTGCATGGCTGGAGACATATGCAATATAGGCACTGAAGGTCATTGGCTTTCAAAGCTGTTCAATTAGGCTACATGAGGTACATTTTATGTTTTTTATGTTTGAATTAGTGTCTCTACTTGTTTGTGGAAGATGTGGAAGAGATCATGAAATTATGAGTAACACAGAAAATAATGCAAGAAAATGTTATATGAAAACGTAACATTATAATGACTGTTGGTTTTTGAAGCTGTTCTTCAATAAAACTGCAAGCGAAGTACTCTGAAATGGGGGGGGGGTAATATTATCAAACAGAGACAGAAAAATGAGTGGCAAAGAAAACCTGTTGACAGGTTGAGGTTTAAATTTTTTACTAAAAATCCTGAACTAATTCCTGCCATGCTTGACCATCCTCATTACTTTCAAATCTAATGGGATCAGAGAAGACATCCTACTAAACTAAGTCTGTGCATAAACATTCACTGCGTGTGATATACTGTTTTAGTATTATTATTTTTCATTTCGATTAATTTACCCTGATGGTTGTAGTTCCAAATGCTTACCCAAAAAAAATCTAAGGAGCAAACCACAAGTTGTAGCTTTATTCCAGAAGTCTGCCCACTCCGGTTAGAAGTTAAAGTGATGCCAATGTTATGAATGCTTCAACTTTAACTACGTTGGTCTTTGTTTACCTGCACTGCACTCAGTCTGAGCACGGAGTAAGATGTACAATAAATAAATAAAGTACAGCTCAGCTATATGGGTAGCTGAATGCTTTATGTTTAGCTTGTATGTTAAAGGTAGGATTAGTGTTACATACTAAAAATGTAGAATCGCAATTTTACATATTTCCGTCATCCATATCACATTTACCTTTTTAGTAAGCTGAAAGCCAGCTGAAAGTCCAGTTTTATTCCCAAAGCAGACTGGAGCTTCATCCATTTATCTAAGTCAGCTCCAATGTTGACTCTTGCTTTACTCCTGCGGTGGTCGGACTCCAGTTTGGCTCTTTCCATCACACTAGTCAAAGTTTTTCTTTGCCTTGTTTTGCAGCAGTGTGTGTTGGTGTACAAGAGGCACTTGAGGCCACCGGTCTATTATTATCCATGTATAGTCATCCGTGTTGTCTCCACGATGCTCTGATGGCGACGGAGTAAACAACACAATACTGGCAGTGGCCAGGTTTACTAGCACGCACAGCGCATCAGCCCACATGCAGCCCCTGAGGATTCAAGGCTGAATCCCTCTCACTGAGCAGCAGAAACAGGACTATAGAGGCAACTGAGGTGAACAGAGATCAACTCATCCCGCACATCAGGCAATTACACGAAGATATTGGGCGGAAAAAATAGTATTTTCATTTCAACTTCTTTACACCCTTGGTAGTGGTCTATTAAATGTCTACACAATATATTTGGATCTTTTTCTTTATTTTGTAGGTAAAATTAGTACAGAATATAGTTTTCTATTGAGCATGAATAAACACAGTAAGCCTTTAACACTCAAAAACAATATTGTGTCTGTTATCGTTACATGCCAAAAACAGGTCTAAAGTAATATTTAAAGTGTGAAATTATGCATCAAAGCTCTCCACATGTCCTGCTACAACACCCAGATGACGAGACACAACAACCACCAGGTCATGCTACTAAGATTTCTCTTTACTAATAACATTGACATTGTGCCCATTTTCATAGCAGTTGTATGTTTCATTTTGTTTTTTTCATTTACCAGTTAGCTTATTTTGCATTTCTTTAAACCTTTAATGACACTTAGGCCTCTCGCTTACATACATTAAAATGTAACAGTTTAGATGTTTGTCTCAGCAGGACGATCTCATAGCAATAGCTCAAAGATTTTCATATTTTTCATTTTATCTTAATTATACTACCTTTTTTTTTATTCAGACAAGTAGTAAGACCTAAGACCTAAGACCATAGTTTACAATGTCACACTAGTCTGAACAGAAAAAGGGATTGCTTCCCTTTTACTTTGGGTACAGTACTTCCTGTGTGCCATTTATACACGTTTGCAGGTTTCAGCATGCCATTTTACAGTGATGAAGTAGCACACTAAATGTTTAGAGCCGGGACATGCTGTCATCCTTTTGCAACATAGCAGTTTTGTGATTTTTTTGTTGAAATTTTGTCTTTTAGATCAGTTTATGTCAGGTCTGTTGGCTTTGTGTCACAGATTCTCTTAGACCATTTTACATCCCCTTATGTTTCTTTTTTGCATATTACTGCTCTTTTTACATCCAGCTTTTATTGTTTTGTTAGTTTTCTGTAAAATGTTTTGCTGTCTCCTGCGTATCATTTTAATTCAGCTTCCTTAAGGGATATTGTGTAAATTGTATCTTTGAAACTGCACCAGAGATCCTGCAATTCCTCAGGCCAGTGGGGAAACATTAAGATCTCTTGTCTGTTTTCAGGCATCTTATTTGTCACCTCTAACATGCACAGTGTTGAAGCTGACATTTGCATAAAACCAATTAATTTGTTTTGTGTTTTTATTCTTTTCTGTCATCATGTGTTTGCTTTGTCTGTCTGATAAAATCAATTATATAGCTTAATAGTGTCCATTTCAAGAAAAACATGTTAAATGTGGTCTCAACAAAAATAAACTACTTGCATAAAAATGAGTATTCTTTTATTGGTTTTACAATAAAATGTACTGAATATGGTGCATATTCATGTGATATGATGCATTTAGACAGCTATTTCTACCCACTATATAACTTTTTACTGTTATACTGTTTTCTAAGTGACACGCCCCCATTAGACAGCTAATTCAGCATCCATCTTGTGTCCTACCTGTACTTTCTCCAGACTGTAAGGAAGAGTCTTTTCTCGACTCTTGCCCCTCCTTGGCTCTCCTTAGTTTCCTCTCTTCCTCCGGTAATGCCTTCAAACGTTTCTATGCTGAATCCACTGGTGTGTGCGTTCAAAGCGACGGGTGTATTTACATTCTCTTGCTAGCGTACATGTATGCAAACGTAGCGAAAAGCGAAACCCCGCAGTGGTATCTGAGCTTACAGTAGGGACCCTGCTGGGCCAAGATGCCTCTAGAAATGCACATAATAGATGTCACTGTGCGATCAAATGAGTCCAGGGAGCATAGTTTTGAGATAAAAAAGTTACATACATGTATTGGTCTAATTACCACCACTGACGGTATGTACACTGATTTCACATCTTGCTACCACATAAAATCTTAAAGATACTAAAACACTCATAGAGCACATGCTCTTCACCGAGCCATAAAGTCACTCTCCTAACAACCCTCAAAAAACACCCCTGAAAACATAGAACATAGTTCTAAAAAAAATATTCATCCAGAGCTGTAACTAATAGATTTAATAGATTTAATTTATTTTTAAATGCAGTGTTAGCAGGGTTTATAAATGACCCGCTCTCATAGTTCTTGGCAGTAGGCTATTGGAATGTTGACGGTTCAGGAATTTGAAAAATTTCTGGATCCAGATGGTGATGGAAATCACTTCCAAAGTTAATCAGCCCATAAACCAGTTCAAAGATCACCTGAAAACCGTTACTTTTTGAGTTATGCTGCTAACAGACAGACAGAAAAACATACACCTGAAAACATAGCCGACACACCTTAGCAGCGGTAATGAATATGATGAAGCATCAGTTATTAACTTCCACTATCTCCACAGTTGTGTCACTATGTCGATTTCATGCTTCCTCTTTGGATGCTCATTGTATAGGCTTTCTTGATTTGCATTAGATATACAGAGTTGTACAACTGAGCTCTGACTCTTCGCTTGAAAGCACAATCTGGCCTGCAACTGACTGACTACAAGCAATCAAGTGACTAATCATGTACATATTTTCTTGTTAGATGTCCTTTTTGTAATTAGTTTAGTCCACTCATACTTTTTATTCAGCTTTTAAGATTCTGTATAATTATATTTATTCATAATGGACATCTCAGGAAGTAGGTTTGGATTCCGCTTGGACAGACAGCATTGTTGGAAGCAGTTTCTAAACATTTTTTTTCATAAAACACCAAAGGTTGATGCACAGTTTATAAATAGAAATATCTAAGTCACTGAGGCTGCAGATGTACTCATGTCATGTGTGTTTACCATTTGCATTGCTGAAGGAGGCTCTGCGTGAGCTAATAAATACCAAAGACTGTTCATTCAGCTATGGTCATGTGTTAGAGGAGTGCGTGCCACTATGTGTGTGTTTCTGCGTTTGTGCGAGGAGGCACAGTTTATGCCTGTGTCCAGTGTAGTGCATTATTCTTCATTAGAAACAGATGAGTGACTCTCTGTCTATTTCAGACAGAGATTTCTGCCCCTGGGTTCAAGTCAGTCCACCAACCAGGCACCCACAAAGAAGCACACACACACTCATGTAGAGCTGAACATCATGCACCATGCCGGTCTACGACACAGAGAAATGAGTCACTGTAGAAATTAGCATGATGGAGCTGTGCCTCAGCCAACAACAGTGTTATCCGTGTGCATGAATACAAACGTTACATGGGAAGAAACATAAATTCCTCATGTTCAGAGGAAAGGCGTACTGCTGATTCAACTAATAAAAGAACAAAGTAGATGTGTTTCTCAAAGAACCTGAGAAACTTTTATTTAAAAAAGTCCAACAAATAATTATAATTCGAATGTCAATTTAATTTTCTATGTAAAGGATTAAACACAAGTGTCATATCCTGCACACAATAATCTCAAGCGCAATGAAACAATTCAGAATCCCACATTCAGGTTATCTATTATAAAGCAAGTTAGGAAGCTCACATAGAGACTGCAATGCATTTCTCACTCAGCCCAGGTTTTTCTGAGGTATAACTGGAGGAATATAAATTGAATTCCAGGAGGAATATAAATTGAATTCCAGGATGGATAGACTTGCATGATGAGCTTCTCTGTTATCTATAAAATGGATTTAACTTAATACTGCCTACCTCCACATTGCTGGCTATTTGTTGCACGCAATTATCCAACATGCCAACACCTCACTTTTTATGCTAACTCAGAGCTGCTAAAGCTTTTTCATTTGTTTAGAAAAAGGGATTAAAAAAAAAAATCAAAAAGTTATTTCCAGCTTATCAACATTCAGCAATATGTCTTGGTTAAGTGTGTATGTTGCGGCTTCTGTAGCTGTCTTAAAACATATGAAAATTGCTTGGAATTATTCAGATAAATTAAAAAAAACATAAAGAGAATACTTTGATGGACAGGTGAATAATGGATTCGATTTACAGGCCATCCGGTACTGCATAAAAGCCTGAACATGCATTAACAATAAAATTCTTCAAAACGAAGACAAAAGATGGATTTGACTTCCATAGCCCCCATTTCATGGTCAAATTGGTACTACTGTGACGAAAAAGAAAAAGACAGACCAAAAGAGACAGAGAGAAGCGGGTGTGTATAGAGAGAGCAGATTACATAAGTCCTTCACCTCACATGCCTGACTATGTGACTGCAAAATGCCCAAGAGACTGGGGGGATGGAGGAAGGCAGGCAGGGAAGAAAAGGAGGGGGAAGCGGAGTAAATTGGAGAAAATTAAGTGGAAGAGGGGAGAGACGGGGGGGATTTGAGAGCAGGAGGGTGGTGAGGGAGGCTGATGAGAGGAAAGTGAAGATGATGTAGAGGGTGTATGAAGTAGGCCTCTGTCATTCTTGTTAATGCCAGTCGCCTCGACAACAGCAAAAAGACCACTGCTGAAGAGGGCTCCGATATGCAGCCTGACAAAAACACTTATCAGATGCCGCGCATGTTTAAAAATGCTGACGTGCCACCATCCATCCATTTTCTGAACCGCCTAATCCAAGTGGGTCGCGGGTGTTCTGGAGCCTATCCCAGCTATCAACGGGCGAGAGGTGGGGTACACCCTGGGACAGGTTGCCAGTCTGTCGCAGGGCCGACATGGAGAGACAGACAACTCACACACACACTCACTCCTAGGGAGAATTTAGGGTGTCCAGTTAACATGCATGTCTTTGGACAGTGGGAGGAAGCCGGAGTACCCGGTGAGAACCCACGCATACACGGGGAGAACATGCAGACGCCACACAGGAAGGCCACAGTTTCAAACCCCTCCTCAGTCAGAATCAGGCTCCAACTGATTTGGGACTCGAACTGGCGGCCTTTTCACTGTGAAGCCGCAGTGCTAACCACTACACCACCGTGCAGCCCCACCAAAATAGTAAAATCAACTCCCCTGGAAGACAGCTGAATCTCTTTCAAGTTGTCTGGCTGATGTGGTGTGTCGGAGAATTTGTTTTACAATCATTTTAAACTCTTTTTTTTCTGTAACTGCTTTTATCCTGCAAGTTTAGATTAAAAACTGTTGATAATGTTGTAATCATTTCATATTAAGAGAGAAAATTTGTATTTTGCTTTCATGGAAGTATGCTTTGAACATCATTAGGGGTAGCTTTGGCTTGCACATGGATAGTAAGTGGGAATAAGGCAGTCTTTTCCTATTGTATCTGCACTGTCGATTTTTAAGTTTCCAAGGAAATTAGCATTGACATTTTACAGCGTAGAGGATCAATATTCCAATCTCAGCTTGGGCCATTTTTTGAGGGGGTTGTATGTTCTGCCATGTGTGGTTTTCTCGAACAAACCTGATTTCATCCAGCAGCCCAGAAATTGGCATTAGATGCTCTGGGGATTCTAGATTGACTGTAGGGGATGAGCCGAGGCTCGCATGGTTGCCTGTGTCTCCATACAAGTCTACATTTCAGTCGGCGCTTTAGAAAATTAACATAACTGCCTTTTAGTGTCGGATTTACTCACTCAAACACACATCAGTCTGCTCAGTGAAGGTTAAAAATCCAAAACTGGTTTCAGTGCTTGTGTTGAGAACACAAATACCCTCTACATTTCCTCAGAACGTGTGAAGATTACCCTGCCAGCTGCCTACTGTAATAAGTAGTATGGAAAATAGCACGCCCATGTGGAAATACAGCACAAAAACATTGAAGGCAAGTGTTGTTGCCTTAAACTCTTCTCAGTCATACGCTGTCTTGAAATGCAAAGTGCAAATGAATCAAAATGTCTGAATAAATATCAACAGGAATTTTCTCTGAAGTTATAGCGTCATCCATCATTCTCGATGTACTGTAACAACAAAAACAAATAAATAGAAGAGGTGACTACCACAGCATATTTCTTTGTATCATGTGGGGAGTCTTCTGTGCTCCATGCACACACACCATCCTATAATGTCTTCAACTGAAGAGTGCGTCTCCAGCTGAGCATCTGCCAGTGTGTGATGCATATGCAGACAGCAGCATCATAGCACTCCCTGCTGATCCTCAGCACATTTGTCAAAACATGCATTTGTATGTGAAAATGGCAAAAAACAAAGACTGTTTCTGATTTTATATTTCATCTCAAATGTTATATGCAGAGAAAACAAGCCCATGTAAACAGGCTGCCAGATCGATTTCAATGAAAGAAAGTAGGAGCTTAGAATAAAAAGAAAAGCAAGAAAACAACTCTTTTGTTTCTTTGGTTTTGGGGGTGCTTAATCAGAGGCGCTGTATGCTTCCTATTGGTCTGAAATATTGTGGAAAATTTAAATCATTATTGAAGAAGTGTACTCAGAACAATAGTAGCCCATTTTTGTGATATATAGACACCAAATGACACATTTAATAAATTTAGAAGCTTTCTGACTTTTGGGAGATTTGGTCTGAAAATCATGTGTGCCACTTCTGGAAAACACTGAAAAATTAAAATGTCATGCATTTGCAGCATCCTGCAGATCTCAAAACTGTTTGCTCTTACTCATTCGAGGATTCCAAGCCTGCACCAGGTTTGGTTTTGACAGATCAAAGCGAACCTGAAACATGACCTAATTCAATGTTCATCAGCTTGTACTTCATAAAGGATCCCTCAGCAAATGTTTGTCCTCACAGCTTTGGCTCTGTCACTCAACAGTATCTGAGCATCAGTCATCTTATTTTGTGTAAAGTTTATGTGTTATTTAAAACTGATTACAGTACTGTATAAATTTGTATCAGCACAGTCCCCTATCACACCAGACTTGCTCCTTCCTGAGGTTTAAGTGCTCAGGTCATCATCTTTTTGCAGGTGGTGTTAATACTTGCATTCAAAGAGTCTGAATAGAGAGATTCCCTGTGGTCCCTTTAGTGTAGATTGGGTGAAAAGAAATGACTTCTGTAAATCTTTTAAGTTTTTTTTTTTAGAAAAGATATTGTGCTGTCAATAATACAATGTTCCCAACATGAACTCTTACATGTTCCTCCTCAGGATGGACTCTATATTTATTCATGATTTTAGGCTCTGCCCCATAAACTTGGGATACTCACATGCATAGCAACTGTCCACCAACTTGCATGAATATCAAACTGATAATTAATACTTTATCAGAAAAACAGACAAAAACAGATTATCTTGGTGAGCAAGAAGCTGCAGTGAATTCAAAGTTATCTGAACTAGCAGATAAAAAGGAGGAAAGGGCTGAAGGGCAAAGCATATGAGGAAAATCGAAGGCTGATGGGGACAGAGGGGTTAGGAATGAAAAAGAGGGATGTCATAAGTAAAGGTCAACCACACTTCCTTGTGTAGATTAAAGAGTTCCCCTGTCTGAATTTCTGCTATTTGTAATTTCCTTTTCTATCATTTTAAAGTTGACATTTTGCATCTGATGGGTTTGTGCACAAGTATAGAACAAAAGGTTGCAGGGGTACGTGCAATTGCAGGAGAGAAACTCCCACACGAGAAGGGAGTTTCAGCATGATTTTTACTCTTATTTATGTCACTGGTGAGAACGAATGATAATGGACATTAAATGACTGGTTTTGAATTTTTAAAAAAGATCAAGCTGATGCCAGTTACTAAAACAATATTGTCAGAATTTGCATTGCCTCTTAATTGTCAGTTACAATGCTCAACAATCCAGGTTCAGCAGGTACAAACCTGACCAGCAGATGTCAGTGTTGATCTATAAAACACAAGTGTGATCATTGCTTGTCCGGGTTGTCAGGAGAAATCACACAGTTTTACATTCTTAATGATTGTGTAGGGTCAACTGCTGTACTTTTGGCATAAAAGGGAGTACACTTTAAAAGCACACAGTTAATGGAAATCAGAAGCTTTAACAGACGGTACTTACATAGTACTTAATAGTCATATATTGACCATTACTATCACTTTCACTCATGAGGCATTTCTTTTGTTATATTCTAAGTGCTTTTTATATATAACACACAGTCATCCCTGTCAGATATATTGGGAGGCAACTTGGGGTTCAGGACACTTAGCATGTAGTCAGGTGAAACCTGGATTTAATCCACTAACTTTGGGGTTAGTAGACAACCACTCTGCCTCCTAACTACAGCAGTCCTTTGATGAGTCTTGTGTCAATAATGAGTGATTGATTTCTGTTTGGGGCATCTGGCTCAATTTCCTAAATGCAATTACCCCACACAGCGATACATTGTATGGCCTGTTTCTTCCCTATCAGTTATTACAGGCTATTACATGTTCCCATTGCACAGACTGGCCAAAATGGAATTAGGGAGATCTCTGATGTTTCATTCAGCCACAAACACAAACTGGAATACAATCAGTCGCCTTCTCACTGTCCTTGCAGGGACATTGCAAAAAAAAGAACATGCACACAAAAGAAGTCGGTACTTTCATACAACTTTGGGGAAGACAAAGAAATCCTTGCCTTTGTTAGTTAAATGTTTTCATTTGTGTATATTTTTTAATCAAGATACATGCCTTTTTATTGTGTAAAACAAAAATTTGAAAAATGGCAGAAGTCCTTGTTTCATGGCTCACTTAAAACCTGGTCTCTTCCATGAGAAGCTTGTTTTTCATCCTCATTCAGAAGATATATACATGATATACATAAAAGCTAAAAAAGAGCTAAAAATACCAACTTCTTTGCCTGTAAATGACAGCATGCCTTGTTCAAAATGGTCACTTTTTGGTGACTGAGTGGCTTTATTTTACTATCTTGATGGTATTTGTTGGAAGATATCTTGTTTGATATCTTGAAACAATCTTGTGTTGTATAAAATGTTTCATCACCGCTTATTGTTTTTCTCAAACTTTTCAGTTTATTTTGCAGCTTCATCCTTTCCATCGTCAACCCCAACAAACTTCTGATTTCTTTCATCATTTTTTCTCCCTCTAGCAGAGACCTTTTTTGATTTTTTTCCTTTATTCCTTTATGAATCATAGTTTATCAGTTCATCAACAACTGATATTAACAATAGCAATTAATTCCTGAAAGATGCAGAAAATCTTAAACAAAATTGATGAACAAGCAGTCCTGTGCATCCTTCCTGTGCTATCCATTGCATAACACCACCTGTGCATTTCCATTTTACCTAATATACGCATCTGTTTGGACTGGATGTGTGACTGTTCACACTTCACTTTATGTCTTATGCACAAACATTGACCCCTTTGCATCTTTTAACAGCTCATGTAAGTGTTTGTCTGATGACATCTAGCTTTTGCATGCTTTCACTGGAGATTTATAGAAATGGTATTGTTTTATGTCTTCGTGTTTTCTCAAAATTATGCTTTTTCTCATCAACAAACATATAGAAGTGGTTGATGACCTACTGTATTGAACTTTCCAATGCTGCCATTAAATCACGCACACATTAGAGCCTCATTTGTGTGAGTTACTGTTTCACAGCCCAGAGGAGTCCGAGATAAATCCCTGACTGATTCCCAGAATCAGCGTATTAGCTGGGTCATTAGGAGCCTCATCACCCCACTGCTGAGAGATGAGCTGAATGTTATTAACCATGCTTGATATTTTTGTCTGCGCTATTCTAGAGTACAAGTCGACACCTCTTGGAATTTAGACTGTTCCAACAGATAAACAGACAACATCATTGGCAAATGTCACATTAGTTGTGAAAAGGCCATTCTATTATGGTCTGTTGACTCTGCAGCAACTGTTTTGTTGTCTGGTTCATCCCTTGTGGTTGTTGAAAAACAAAGGACATTTCAGTCTGGTTATTATTATCATTACTGTTGTTATTATTATTATTATTATTGTTATTATTATTATTATTATTCTCATCATTATTAGTATTATTACTTTGAAGCTGCAGGATAAAATGTTAGTTTCTTTAATGTCCAGCTGTTGGCAGTAGGCATTCTTCTTCAAGTTTAACAGGATAAACACTATTTTCAAAGCTGTTTAACTTTCTAACCCTCTTATAATGCCTATAATGAAAATTGCATACAGAGGTTAGTTTTTCAATAGTTTGCATTGTAAAAGTTACCTGTGGTGTGAAAATGTAAACTTTATGTGAAAGGTTGAACTTCAGTATTTCATTCCAAGACTACAGCTTACCTAGAGTTAACAGAAATATCTTTTAGA